>APFE031128908.1:3073-35302 GCA_000404065.3 Pinus taeda
TACCACTGCACCTGTAGGGTCAAGCACAACCCTTTGCATGGGGTCATAGCAGACAGCACATAGATGAATCAGGTCAGGGAACTGGTTGACCTAAGGGAGCTTGAATATTGGGAGGAAGGAATCTCAAATGCCTAGTATGTCTGTTCCATCCTTATGTCTGGCCTTAAGCTCATTTAGTAGATGAAGGTGGAACTTGCATTTTGATGAGGAGTCCTCTGAGATTTGGTAGTCTAGGTCTGCCAAATCCTGCCACTCGAGCTGTCTCTGAGGGGCATTTAAGGGAGCAACGTTGAGGGCAACTGGTGCAACTGGAGTCTCCATGGTTGTTTGGGTTGTGTTTGTGAATGACTTCTGTTTCTTGGGCTGGAAGAGCATTGCTTGATTGGAGAGGAAAGTTGAAAATGCAGGGTCACAGGGCAAGTTTGCAGCAGTTTGAATACTGTTTTGGTCTTTAAGAAGGCAAATATTAGCCTTTCACAGGCCTTTCTCAGCAATTGAGTGCAGGTTTCAGGTTCTAGTTTACGACTGCGCGAACGAAGAATGTAGGTTTTTTCACTGAAAATTCAGTCTCAAGACGGCTCGGCTAGTGAAATTCGACCATCAATTTTCCAGAGGGAGTTGGTTATGAGTAGTTTTCTGGTGAATTTTGAGCGTTTTCTGTGCTTAAGGTGTTTTAGCATTTACAGAGAAAAAACCAGGTTTCAGAGAGGTTTTTACGGACAAGTACCTGGTAGATGGATTGCCTGGGTCGGAACAGTAGGTGGGTATGCGCGCTGAAGCTCTCCGGTTGGTTTTGAGCAGGTTGGTGAAGCTTTCGTCGTTAAACGCATGCAGAGAGCATAGAAGTGTTTTTGCAAAAAAGTGCAAAAAACGCGTAATTTTTGACAAAATATGGCTTTTTTGGGTCATTGGTCCCTTTTCTAAATGACATCAGCATGACATCAGCAGGTGGGTCCAGGTTGGATGACGTCAACATGACGTCATCAGGTGACGTGGCGGCCTAAGACCGGTCCACGGGGGCGGTGAGGTGGCGGACAGGTGGACCAGTGGTGGGCGAGGCGCGCGGTTGTGGCGCTGACATAGGCGGTACGAGAGCGCTGACATAGGTGGACAGGTGGCACGATATCGGGCTACCTCTCATACGGCGAGGAATCTGTCAGAGGGGGCTTCGATGGATTTTGGGGGCGACGCGTGGACCCCGCATGACATCAGCGTCTGACAGATATCGGACGATATCTGTCGGACGTCGGGGCCGCTCCGAAATTCACGACGACCGTTGATTTGAAGAACCTCGATCGGACGGTTATCGGGTCGCTGAGTCGCACGGAGGATACGGTCATCGGGCGGGATTTAAATAATAGTTTTCTTCGGAAGTTGCGCCCGGCGGGACCCTTCAGAACATTAACGAATTCAATGGTTTGGTAATGAAATTCTTCGTTAAAACATATAAACCGTAAACTTTGGGAAAAAGGCGGAAGTTATAGTTTATGAAAGATTTATTCGCAAAATCGCTCGGGGTATCAAAACTTAGGAAAAAGAGGGTTTTTCTATGAATTTTTCATGTAACTAGCGGAAATGGGTCCCAACCTTAGGATAAGGCGGGGAAAGTGGGTTTTTTAAGCTTTTTTCGCTTTTGAGCAGGTATATGGGTAAAAAAGGGTTTCTCCAAGGTTTTTAGGGAAAAATGAAGGATTCAATGGGCCAATGAGTGTTGATGGAGAGAGAGGTAAGGCTTGGGTTCTTGCGCTTAACCAGGTGTTAAACCAATTCCCTAGTAGTGAACCATATGGCTATAATGTCAAGGAGGGGGTATTTATACAATGCTCTAGGATTTATACACTATGGTGTTATAGTAGTAGGGAAAGGGTGACATAGGGAGTTAAATAATACAAGTTAGAGGTCAATATGGAGGGGGGAGGTGAATGAAGAGTGATATCACTAAGTTTTCTTGAAAACAACTTAGTTTGAAGAGTAGATCAAAATGAAAAGAACTTTACACAAGAAATGTGGCTTCTAAAGGCCATAAGAACCAATATAAAATCTTGAATCTCTCTTATAGACACATCTTGTGAAGGGAGGTTAGTAATGAGTGGTAAATCAGGAAAAGGGGAAGTTAGACATGCTTCATTATGTTTTTTTCCTTGTATTTGACTGGCAAAGTTTCAGCTTGGAAGTAGCACCACTTCTGCAACCCCATTTACCTACCCCACTTTTGCCTAGCATTTTTTGTTTCTTCTTGGAGGGTGTATTTGGACTTGCAAACCCTTTATGTGCCTTTTCTTTTCCATTGGCTTTTTCCTTTGATTTCCTATCTAGCACTATCCTTATTTCTTCCAAGGCCCCAGATTAAGAAGTTGGGAACCTTAGTTTCTCTGCCTAACTACTGATCTGCCAAGATTAAACAGTTTGGACACATTTCTTTCTCTATTCTACAACAAAAATTGAAATATGGCATGATCCAGATTAGACTGTTGGATCATTCATCAACACTTTAATAGGCATGAAGGCATGTACACACCTTGCTTTTCCTTGGAAATATGGGATCTTTGAGTCAGCAAAGTAGAGCATATTTGGCATTTGAATTTTCCAATCATGAAATATGAAACCTATTGGTATAGGTATCCAACAGTAAGGAGTCTCATGTTAGGTTTTGAAATGGGTACCTCAAGACTTCCAACATAAATGACATGATGTGAAAATGAAACTGAAGAATTATCAACACTATTTACCTCAGCTGTTGATTTGAAATAGGTGATGATGGATCTCTAAGAATTCATTGCACTTGATATTTTCCAAGGCCTCTTCCATGGTTAATAATTGAAGTTGCAATGTCTACTTCTCCTCCTCTACTTCTTATAAAAGTATCCTTAATCCAACATTCTCTTCTTAAAGCCTTTGGTTGATCTCTTCATTTGAATGATGAGAGGAAGATGAAGAAGAAGTATATTCACCTGAAGATGGAGATGGAGCATCGTCCTCTACTCTCTTTTACCCTTATTCCATTTTCTCCTCATAATCTGCATACATTATATCTACCATGAGTTCCATCCTGATGAATTCCTTGTAGAGATCTTTGTGATCCTCCATTTTCCTTGTTGTTGCATGTTCAATCTTTAGTTATCTTTCGCACTCGCAATTCACATAAGCAAGAAGAGCGCTATCATACAAAACTTGATCCAGATTCTCTTAGCTACCAGAATTAACCAAGATCATTTACTTCTGTGATGTTAGAAGAATTGCATGTCAAAGAGTATGAATAACCCACATGTGCATACTTTAAACAAGAGGAAACATAAAAGCAACCATAAAATCAAAGAACACACACAAGTTGATAACAAATATCACCCAGTGTGGGTTATGTTTATGGGCCTAGTGTCAAGAGTGGGGAGGCTACTTCATTAGTTGTTGTAAGAAGTTGATGAGTACATGATGTAATCTCTGTCAATATAAGGATGAAAACCTTATCTAGAGTGGCAGGTCTCTCCATGAGATGCTCTCTTATAAGAACTATCACTCATAATAGCTCTCCTCCAACATGAAAAAGGAACAATCTCTCACATAAAGTGGCATACAATGATCCTCTCACAAAGTGGCATACATGGATTTGAACATCAAATCATCATCTCAGAAAAAATCAAAAGAAGACATGGCATCAATGCATCTTATATTGCCAAGTCTAGGGACAACCTCAAAATTAGATACTTAGATGAAGAAACGACATGCACTATCACATTCCGTGTGAGAAATCATGAAATCTGAGCATAAAATTGGCCCCTTTATGACCTGGTCAAATTTGGGCTATCCGAGAATCTCAAAGATTCTCTTCTACTAGCTGAATGAAATTCAACTACTTAGATGAAGAAACTAATTACACCATCACATTCCTTGTGAAAAACTGAGAAAAACAAGTATAAATTTGGCCTGGATATGAAATTTCATTTTTGGGCCTCTAGGGAATCTTTTAGATTCCATGCAGATTCTTGCATCAAGGTTCCACCTTCATGTTTCTGCCTCAAAACTATTCCTTTGAAACATCTGTTGCTAAAATCAGAAAACTGTGTGCACCATGAAAATTTTGGCAAAATTCTGATTCATTTGAGTATAAACTTGGCATAATTTTGATACTATGAAAATTTGGCTCCAAGGGAATCTTAAATATTCCTCATGATTCCCCTGCATGAAGGTTCCATGGTTTGTTTTTCGTGCTTTCTTAGGGTTCCATCACAGGTTGGGTTCCTCTGCCTCTCCATTGGCCTGTGTAAATGAGACAAGTTTGGGTTTAAATAATTTTTGGACTTGTGGAATTACCAAATTCGACCATAGGTTCATTGGTAAAATGGGGTGTCAGTTTCCCATGTGTTCAGAGGGTCAAACCCTGCCTGTCCACACATGGTGCACTGGTTATTTTTTTGGGCACATTCATTTTTTATGGTAATGTGGAGCCATCGCAATGGGTGGGCCGATCACCCAGTCAGCATGGGTTTGAGCCTCGCCAAATCCATTGTATATATGGTATTAATGGTGGCACTTTTTCATTTTGAATGGTATATAAATTGAATATGTGGGGCTACTAGTGGGCAGGATGGCCATCGGCCAACATGGGCATGACTCTCATTGGCCCTGGTCAAAGAGTCGATCGTTATAATGACTATGGGTTGTGGTAATATATTATATATATATATATATATATATATATATATAATATATGTATGTATGTATGTATGTATGTATGTATGTATGTATGTATGTATACATACATACATACATACATACATACATACATACATACATACATACATACATACATATATATATATATATATATATATATATATATATATATTATATATATATATATATATATATATATATAGATTATAATATGACAGGTGGGACGGGTGGGTGGACCGTTGAGCTCACCACTGGTTTTTCAAATTTTTTTTTTTTTTTTAAATAACCTGTTTAAAAATATCCATCAGATTGTTTGGGGTGACTGCTTTTTTAAGTAGGTGACAATTTCACCATTTCCATCTGCCGAAACCATTGCCGTCAAGCACCAATTTTTTCGCCTCATTAATGGTCGCCAAATTTAGTGGACCTCCATATTTGGCAAGCCTCCAAAATTAGTTGCCACTTTGATAGTGGATCTAGTTAACCAAAATTTTGACTGGCAATAACTTTTGCATATGAACTTGGATTGAGGTGTCATTTGTGCCATTGGAAATATTGTACTGAGCTTGTTGATATGACCCTAGTTTCATGGAAATCCAAGGACTTTGATTTTTGAGCTTTTCCTGAGCCATTTTTTTATTTCTGAGTGTTTCTCGAGCCACCCTAATCATGAAGGAATTTCACTACCTCTTGGCATTGACAAGCATTTTTGATGGGCCACTTTTTTCATATGATTTTTCTTGAAGTTGTGAGTTGTTCACGCTTCCAAGGATACATCACCTGTTCCATAATCAATGCCAAAATTTTCCTAGATTTTCCCTTTTTTGAATATACTTTGAGAGTAAGTTTCTCACTGTTGGGTAGGGGTTGTATCTGTGAAGATTTGATATAATAAGGAAGAATTTGGAACGGATCTGTGTATTTTTATGTGTTCGTGTAGTTTCTGTATTTCTTTATAATTAGGGTTCACATTTGTATATTTATTATGTAATTGCATCACAGAGGTTCAAATACTGTTTTATATTATGAATAATGCATGTTAGACTAGTTAGGTGCAGCTCGCAAATCTGTTAAGTGGGTGAATTCTCTACGACTATAACAATAATATTAACAGTTCGCGAAGGTTGGATTATGCCCTAAATTGAAAGAAACCGTACAACCACACTGCATAGCCCCTTTGGATGCAAAAACTTGGTTCTAGCATCCCCCAATATTGCCTCAAGTGAGACTGTGGTCTGTGCTACACGGATCATTGCCGAAAGGGTCGGTAATATAGGGTTTTTTTTGGTTAGCTTAAACTAACTCTAAACCTTAGTATAAGCCGCTAAAGCTAATACTAATTGACAAAATCTTCCATTAAAATTTTCACCTTTTGTTCCCAAGATGCCAATACACTAGGATCAAGAAAAATGACTTGTTCCACTAACAAAGACATATCTTGAAATCTTGGTTGTTTATGCATATGTCCCTCCACATTCTCTTCAATGTTTGCAAATTTTGGTGTTCTTTCCAATACATTTGAACCCTTTGTTTCCACACCAAATGTGTCTCATTTCCTCTTGATCCCTAAAAGTGTTGTATCAACTTTCCATTTTTTGTCTTGCTTTGTATTTAATGTTAATCCATCCTGGATAAAATCAAAAGGGTATCCAATGATTCCATCATCCACAATTTAAACATAGATTTCAACAAATGTACAACCTTCTTGACACCAAACGATGCCAATGACAGAGTTCTCTTCACTAGTAGAAATTTTATAAATTAATTTATTACTTCGTTGCATCTATTTTTTCACATAAATAAATGAAAAAGTAAGTAAAAATTCACATGCATATTAGTTTATTATAAAATAAAGAGCAAGGAAGTAAGGTATGCACTTTCAATTCAAATATCCCAAAACTATGAAGAAATCTTACGATTAGGATGAAACACCTTGATTCAAACTGGACTATCGATGGATTCCTCAAATGGGTCAAAAACATGCAATAAAAAGGAGTACTAAAACATATTTGAGGGCTAATCTATTGACTCAAACATTGACAAACTTATAAGAAAGCTTAGGACCTAGATCTGCCTCAATTGTGGCCTTATTTACATCTTTTTTTTTGTATCCTAAAGAGGTCAAAACCAAAACACTGTAGCTTTTACTATTCACTGGTATGAAATTAATTTGATTCACACAATTAGCTGAATGTAGATGAGGAGCAGAGAATAGACTCTATTTCCACTAGCTCCATTATGAAATGTGTGTTTTAGTAAGTGGGTATGTTGCATGACACACATTAAGATACCAAACAATCACATCAAGAAAACCATGACACAACTAGAGAAGTGTATGACCCATTTCCAAGATAGAAGTTTCCCTTAGGCTACATAGCTCATTGAATTACCAGTGCATTTAATGGTCATAAATCAATTGTAGGATTCATTAAAAAAGGTGTAGATGTTTCCAAGCATAAAAATAATTTAGCCAATATTGCATTACAAATTAACTAAATCTCATCATCATCCAAAATTTGTTCGGGCATTCCTTCAAACACTTAGCATGAAATTTGTTAATCTTCTAGATGATTTTGTAACCAATGTATTTATGGTAGATTCTATATGTTTTGTTGGCTTAGTGGGTCTTGACCTAGGTTCAAAGTTAATTGCGCCAAACAAAACCCTACACTAATGGCCCTTTCGGCATCAACCTGCGTAGCACAGGCTTAAGTCTCACCCAAAGCAATTTGGGGGGATGCTGGAAACAAGTTTTCGCATCTAGAGATCAGTGTGATGTATTTTATTGCCCTATATATGCCTACGCGTAGACCTATAAGCCCCTAAGGCTTGGTACTGCAACTTCACTTAAATGGCCCTTAGACCTTCCCGAAAGTCTATGATAGGGTTTTGCAAACCCTTAACAGATAAAATATCCACTTACATGCACCATAAAACAACCCTAGATCTAAGTTCACACAAATCTACTTAAGAATTAAATAAACACAACATAATGTATTATAAGCTACACATAAATACTTAACATACATTGCATACAGTTAGCAAGATTTATCCAACAGATTCGCACATCAACACATTAATATTTCATAAAGAAATGTATTCCATCACAACATATATCACAACCATATATAACATAAGTAAACAGATAAACACATGAATTTCTCCAACATTCTTATTTATTGATCTTCAATACATGGTTACAGACTCAAAACTGCCCTACAAACTTAGCTGAAGTGGTCCACGCACTTAGCTGCGGACTCTACTCTAAGCCTCTGCGCACTCACCTGTAGAGCCATTTCTCCCTCTAAGACTCACTTCTCAATGCTATCTTCTATTGACCCATTACATCCATCACCATCAGACTACTTATTACTACCTTAGACTCTCTAAGACATGCCTATTTATAACTTTTCTTCATACAATCTCATGGTCCGTGGACCATGGCTAGTTCTCAAAACTGAATTGAATTTACATAAACAAGAGGTTAAACCCATTTTTACTTCTAACTATCTACGCGCTCCGCATCCACAATTTTTGGAGACTTTACATCTTTTTACTGAAATTTACATCAAAACTTGGGTTTTTAACACCAAAACTAACCTAGGGGATCCCATCCCAACAGGCCCCCAACACAAAGGTAGTAACTTTCTCTCAAATCACTCGATTGGTGTGGTGATCTAGCTGCAAAGATTCCACAACTCCACCTACATGACTTCTACCTTAGCAACACTCTGTGTAACTGCCTTCTTGACTTCTTTAATGAGCTGTTGTGGCTGGTCTTTCCTTGGCCAGCTTGATCTTTTTCTGTGTTTGCTGCGAACCCTTCAGCTTCTCTTAAATTTTGGTTGTTACTTGGTAAGCTTCATCTAACCAAGTTCCCAACTAGGGCTTAAGCATGGCCTCCCTTTGTTGGATGCTTCTACCTGTGCGGAGCTGCTTCCCCTCCTGCAACTTGGCAAGGCGCTATGCTGGAGCAATTGAGCACATCATCACCCAGACCTCCTCATACTGCTTCTGTAGCTCGCTAACTTCTGTGTTCAACATCTGCAGGGTTGGTTCTTCCTGCAAATTCATCACTAATTCCATCACCTATTCAAATAGGGCCGAGCAGTCAGTGACTGCAACATCCCGAGTGGTCATTCCTTCTTTTATAGTGGCTCGACACTGCTCCCTAACCTCGGGCAGAGTCGAAGGTTGTGATTTGAGTTGCAGCTCTGTGATTTTCATGTTGAGTTCAAATTGAACTCTCCAAGCCTCTAGCTTTACCTCACGGACGCCTACAACTAATTTTCGTGTTTTGGCCTCCGGTTGTGCATCCTCAGGTATGTGTAACTCCGGCATTGTTCTGCATGCTTCTGCTACCGCAACTGCCAGCTTGGAATTTTGTCCCTGGATAGTATATTTATCCTTCAAGGCCTGTGTCTTCTTGCTGAACAATTGTTTATTTCTCACTTGGTACGCGCTGATTAAACTAAGAGTGCGGTGCTCCTGAGCTCTCAATTCCTCTGTTACTTGTGTCTACAGTGCATGAAGAAATTCATTGGGGAGTGCTGCAATGTTTAGCGACATCCTTAAGGGTGCTCAAAATAACTCGCTCATTAGCCGACGTTGCTCGTAGGGATCCTTTTGGTAGCGTAATTGATTGAAGGTCCACTATCCTTACCAATTCTATATCCTGACTTATCCTCGGTGCCAGGGTCATTTGTGCTGCATTCACTTAACTTGCGCCACCTATATTCTGCTAGTTTAGATCTACAGTTCATGTAGATCCCTCTGGACGCTCCCCAACGTCTACATGTATTGCTGCTCGAACTGTTGCAGTAGCTTAGTTGTAGCATCCTGTACTTTTTTGCCTATCTCATCGAGATCACCCTCCATAAAGGTCATGGGATCCACCTACGTTTTATCTGACTTCTACTTCTTGCGGGAACACTCCTGCTGCTGTTTTCTATGCTTCCTTAACTGAAATGGGGTGCTCTACCTCTCATCTCCTCCGCCGTCCTGTGCAGATTGCTCTTCCTCCTCTATGGTAGGTGAATGGGACTTACCAATTCTCTGTGATTTGTGTTGTTCTTTCTCGACCTGCTCCTTTCCAGTGTTCTCCTGCTCCATCCAAGTCTTTTTTGCGGCTTCCTTTTTCCGCTGCTTGGCCAACTTTTGTGTGGCTTGCTTTTTTGCATCCTTCCCCTTCTTTTCAGTGGATCTGCTTGCACCCTTACTAGTTCATGCTTCCAAATCTGATGGGGTGCGCCAGTATGCTAGCTAGCGCTTCATCACCTCCTGTATGTCGTGATTTGTAACCAAGTATGGTAAATCATACCATTTCTGCTATAGATCTTTGGGCACATGAATGTTGACGTGGTAGAATTCATCTTTGAATGCAACATACATGGACAACTGCTCATACAAGGTTGGGAACAACCTTGGCCATTGTTGATGGCAATGTGGAAACCCATTTCCATCAAGACCCAAAAGATATTTGTTTCTATGACCTACGTGGGGTCCTTTGTGCCCAGAGGGAGGCGAAATACGTAGCCTCTAGCAATCCTTCCTTCAATAGAGGAAACTGGATGTCCTTCGGTAGCTCTCATACAACCATCACAATGGAGAGCAGAAACCACACATAGTGGAAGGGCTGTCTCTCATCCTAGACCTCGTGACAATTCGCAAGGAATTCTCTGCATAAATACCACGAGTAGTTAAACTGCACACCCTTTGCACATTGTGTAGCTACCGATACCACAGGCACCAGAACCTTGTTCGCGTGACACTTCCTCATAACCTTTCCGGTGAGTATTTGGGTGGAAATCTTCACCACGAGATCGTTGATAGATGTGATGGAATAACTGTGTGGATTTTTCACAAGCTCAAACTCCTTTTTCATTTTATCCGCCAAGTATTTTTCTCCTGCCTTATCACCAAACTCCTTGGCCGAATTCAAGCCCTCATACGGCAGGTGCATGATCCTGTGGATGAGAATGTATGTGATGGTTATATTCTATCCTAGCCATAAGACCCCATCATGTACGAGAGTCAGTAATTTATGCACATATGTGGTATGAATAGTAGTGCGGTGATAGTGGGGTACCTATGTTCGCCTGGATTTCTCCACTCTGCGGATTCATTCTATCGTCTCCAACTTGGTGACACCTGAATCTGGGTAGTAAACATGCTTCATGTAATTTTCTGTTGCAAGGTTAGGGAATTGTTCATGTTCTGATAGGTCCCAATCTTCCATCTTCAGCAGGAGGACCTGCATAAGGCATGGACCTTTAAAGCGGCCCTGCTTCGGCAACAGGGGCATAGAGATGACAAATTTGTCAGAATTTGGGTCCTTGGTGACCTTTGTATTCCCTTTTCATGAAGGGATGTAATTAGGTAACTTGGTAAAGGGCTCTACTCGCTTGGAGTCTATGTCTTTAGTGCCCTGTCTCTTCTTAGCCTCTAAATCGAAAACCCTTTTGAGTTGCTTGTCCTTCTTCTACTCCTGAGTGGAAAAATGTTTTCTGGTTGACTCGAGCACTGGAACCGACCTCTTCTACTTATCTTTCTTTGGATTTTGGGTTTCTCTAATAGGTGTAGGCTTCAGCCTAGGTGACCTCAGTGCCATAGGCATAGGAGTCGGAGCCTCCATGCTCACCACCTCTAGAGCAACTCCTTCTGATGCGATATCTCCCCTAGTGCTCAATGTTTCAACAGAGTTCGGATCTAACATGGTTTCAATGATAAATTTATGGTTTAACTCAGATAAATTGGCAAACGCAGTGCTCACGACCAAATCCTCAAAGAATGAGCGGCTCATAAGAAACATAAGACTCAGATCCAAAACTCTAAGTGTGCAAAGTGTTCTCTGGTGGACCCACATGCGTAATTTATAGGGGTTTTTGAATTCAAATCTGACCATTCCCCCCAAAATTTGATCATTATTGTTGTTTTGGCAACAAATAGTAAAAAAAATTAGCCTTAAATGTCACTAATCTGATCCTCTTAACATTATCCTGGCAGTCAAATCATGAACAGTGACTCCATCATATAGTGATTGAGTGCTAAGAATATCTTTCCATCATATAGTGATTGAGCTAGACCCCCTGTATATGGATTCAATCGGCTACTATTCACCCTTCTCGAAAAAGGTTCTCCATTCAGTTTCATGAGATGAAATACACCTCCATTTGTAATCTCTTTGATAACATATGGCCTAATCCTGTGCATATGAAATTTCCCCGGAAACTTAGTGAACTTGCTATCATACAATAATACCAAATCATTTACCTTGAACATGCATAGTTTGATGTGTCAATCATGCCATGATTTTTCACGTTCCTTTTGTACTTGTTGATGGAATCCAGTTAAGAATCTGTCTTCTTCAAGCTCCATTAGCTACGCGAGCTATTCATCCAAGGCTGCATGATCTTCCATATGCGTGAAAGATGTTATGCATATAATAGGCATGATATATTCCATTGGCATCACAACTTCTATGCCAGAGACCAATCTAAAGAGTGTCTGACCTGTTAGCTTTTTACAAGTAGTCCTGTATGCCCAGAGCACTATAGGTACATGTACATCCCATTCATTCTATTGCATGTTGCAAACCTTCGTCAGCACGTTCTCCAATATCTTATTAAAGGATTCAACCATTCCATTAGCCTAAGGATAATATGGTGTGCTCTTCTAATGATAAACCTAGAAATCTTCGGTTAACACGCTGATCATTTCATTGAGGAAGTACGTACCCCGATCACTCATCAACACTTTTGGGCAGCCAAATCTAGTTAACAAATACTTAAACAAGAACTTCGCTACTGTAGCCCCTATACAATCCTTCATCAGCTGTGCCTCTGCCCATCTGGTTAGATACTCCATCACGATGATGATATAGCACGCACCTGTCTTATTTCCTGGGGGCTAATTAGACCCAACGAAGTCAATTTCCAAATTTTCAAATGGATGTAATGATAATTGAGGATTTAGGGGTAGGTCGTCCCTCCGCAATGGTCTGCTGGTTCGTTGACATGTATCACATGCCCTATAATATGCTTTTGAATCTTTATGGAGCATAGGCCACCACAGACTAGAGCACAAAATATTTTGCTTTGTCACTTTTCCTGCATAATGTCCTCCCATAGCTCCTCCATGAGCTTCAAGGAGGATGTTATTCATTCAAAATTTGGCACATGCTGTCGCAATATCTTGTTCGTACCCATATTTTATAAATGCCCTGCAATTACTGAGAAATCCGCCACGCACACTACTAACTCTTTTTTTTGCTGACTGGTGTATCCTTTCGGTGCTGCTCCTGTAGTCAAAAAGTGGATAATATCAGCAAATTGGTTATCAAATACACACACCATGAAAAGCTTCGCATCAGGTAATCCTTCCTCCAGATTAGTGGGCTCTTTTCCTGTCTCAATAAGAAATACATGGTCAGGTCCTGCATTCAACCTACCTGGCTTCACAATGACCTAGAAGTCATACTCTTGGAATAGAAGCAACCATCGATAGATCTTCCGCCCCAACACAGGTTTATTGACTAGGTATTTCAAGGTGGAATAATATGTGTACATTTTAAAATGTCCACCCAACAAGTAGTGCCTAAAATTTTGAAGAACGTACACCATAGCCAATCCTTTGTGTTCTATCATTGAGTAATTATTTTTGGCCTTTGATAATTTCCTACTCATGAAGGCTATAGGGTGGTCCATCTCTCCTTCACTAGCCTACATTAGTACTGCTCCCAATGCAATGCACGAGGCATCGACATGTACATGGAATTCCTTTTTCCAATCTAGGAAGACCAGAATCACTGTGGTGACCATTTTCTCCTTCAACACATCCAAATTTCATTGACATTCCTCATCCCAAAAAAATGTGGCATCCTTCTTTAGTAGTTTCTCCATGGGCACGGTAATCTGAGCATAAGCCTTGATGAAATTTCTGTAATATCCTTTAGGCCCAAGCGTTGTGCACAATTGTTTGAAACTTCTTGGGGCTTCCAAATTTACTATCACTGCGATATTGGAAGGGTCCACCATTAATCCTTGCACACCACATGACCCAGCAGGACCCCAAAGGGGACACATAATAGACACTTCTTTAGGTTCAGCACGATCTAGTACCTGCAGCACATATCCAGCATCAGGAATAGACTTGATATGTGGCACTTCACTAAGACAAACACCATCCAGTCATCCAAATAAACTTCCAAGAACTTGTGGATGAACTCCTTAAATGTTGTTATAACTATGCGAGAGAATATCACGGGTGCATTCTTGAGTCCAAATGACATGAAAGTATACTAAAAACAACCCCATTCAGTCGTGAAGGTTGTTTTGCTCCTATCCTCCGGTGCGATCTTGATATGATGATACTGTGAAAACCCATCAGTGAATGAGTAGGCCTCCTACCCTCCAACATTATCCAGTAACTCATCAGTAAACAGTGTCAGAAAAGGATCATGGACGTAGGAATCATTAAGTTTCCATATATCTACGCAAATACGTATTTCTCCTTTCTATTTATTTTCTTGAACCACCATCAGGCTCACCCATTCAAACTCCTCCATAGGTTCGATAATGCCTACCTCAAGCATCTTATCCAACTCCAAGCAGACCTTTTCTTTGTATTTTGGAATAAGGTGATATGACCTCTGCTTAATAGGCTTCATGTCTAGTTTCAGAGTGATTTTCATCAAACCCAAGTCACCTATGATGCCTTTCAGGTCTGAAAACCTCATAGGAAAAAGATCCTGGTACTCGCGGAGTAACTCAATAACTTCATCCACTATGGCATCATCCTAGTAGTCCTCGATCTTCACAAATTTTGGCTCTGCTTCAGTACCAATGTTTACTTGTGGTTTTTAATGGCACAGTCATGTTCGGGTTCTGTATATGCGAACCTTCAACTTCGCGGTGGCCTTTTTCCTCTGGAATATTGATATTTCTTGGATCTTCATCCTCCCCCTCAGTAGTCATGTTATAGCATTCTAGGGCATGGCACAGTTGGGTGCTCTAATCAAGTTGCACCATCTCCAAAGGAACTTGTGGGATTCTGAAGATCATTGCCTTAACCACCTGCAGAGATTCATCAATTCATTTAAGCCCATATTCAAAACTGAAGGTCATTAAGAATCCCTCCCTTAATATATCCCACTTCGTGGTGCCATGGAGGAGCTCCGTTTCTAGCTACCAATTCATAGGGATTGTATCCAAAATATGACAAAATAAGTGCAACCACTCTGGCTGTGGCTCCATTCCATAAACTTTAGTCCACTTCGCTAAATGATCGTGTGGATCATTTCTCCCATCGTACTTCTCGGTTAGTCAAATTTTAAGATGACCAAATCATAAACTCATCATCCTCTTGTAATCTCACCATTCCTGGAAGCTATCCTTGTGCGTACCCCACCACCGTGTGGGCATAGCACGCAACGCCAAATCCAATGCTTATAAGTGGTTATCCTTAGGGACATCTTGTTCAAAGGAATCCAAAAACTTATCTATGTCAGTTAAACCATCATAATAGGGTAAATTGCTTACCTCCAATGACACACAACATAAGGATTTAGTCATCATGTTGCAGCGCAGCATAGATACTTCGTGCAACCTATTTTGCCAATGCTCCAATTCTTCATCTGAATCTAAGGTAGAGGAACATTCCTGACCCCATGAAATCCATCCATCAACTGCTGGATTAATCCAGTCTTGATCTCGTGTAGTTATTTTGTAAATCTGATCCAAGTCGTCATCACTTTCTTCATAGTCCCAAACCGGTTTAGTATAGCGTGATCTTTCTGTAGGGTCCAATAGTACGACAAATCGAAGTGACTTCCTCTTAAATGATGTTGTTCTTTTCTTCAAGTTGATGGCTCCATTCATATCAATGGCCCAGTCAACTCCAAGGAGCGTAGGGTATGGATTGTTGTTTTCCACAATTTCTATTACTTCAAAATCAGCTAGCGCGATCGCGCCTTCTAAATCTACAGTGACCCCAGGTAGTCATCCCATAGGGATGATATTGTGTTGGTTTTCCATCCTCAGCTAGATCGGAGACCACTATAGTGTAGGCCTCCCCATTCTCTCCCATTTCTACTTAGGAAAAACATTCACATTAGACCCCAGATATAAAATAACTTGGTCCATCTCATAATCTCCTATCTGCACAGTGAGCCTCATCTTGCACCCTATTCTTGCCTTATGTTTGCCAATTTTTCTACTACGTGGTGTCCATTAGGAGTGATTTATTTACCAGCACACTTGTTTATGAATTCCTGCAGATTTTTCACAGCTTTACTATCACAAATGAGTTTCATGCAGGTTTCCAGGAACCTGGAAAGTACATAGGGCTCAACCTCTGTAGGCGCACCAATTTCTGGTACTTTGTTATGAATTCCTGAAGTAGATGCCTCAGTGAAGCTTTTCTTGGCATCCATAAACATTTCCTTCACACGTGCTAGATCAAAACCATCCTCCTTTTCTGGGGCCTTACGAACCTATCCGTCTTCTTAAGGTTGTTTCCCCTTATCATCCCCAGTTGTTACTCTGCTTCTCAGCACGATATTCACATTTGGATCTTGCTCATGGGGCTCATCTCTAATCATTTGTAAGTTTTGCATAGTTTTTTGAGGTTGCACCTTCTTCTCTTGCATCTTCTAGATCATCGTAGGGAATTCTTTGATAGTCGTGTAAAATTGGCTGCAGTATTGGTAGGACAGGCATGTCTGATTTTGACACTCCCGTGCGTAGTTCCCTGGTGTCCTAGAATTATAGAAAATAACCTAACCATGACCTATACCAGGTCCTCCTCCTCCTCGACCTCGTTCGTGCCCCTAATATCCTCCACGTGCTCCCCCAATGCCCTGATCCGGAGGCTGACTTTCTACTTGTATTCGATAGGTAGGCATTCTTTCCATCATTAACTTGTAGCTACTACAATGGTGGTCATCATGGCCCACTGATTTGTAAAAATAAAAGAACAACTATTGTGGTGTCTGAACAATCTTTTGAAACAAATGACAATTATCTGTTACGTGTTTTCCAGCCACCTGACAAATAGCGCACCATACCATGGGCCACACACTCGGTCCTGCTGGAGCTTCCTACCTCAGTGAAATCAGTCCCCCTCCTATAATATAATTCGTGAAGATAGGGAAGTGGTCTTTATCATGCCCCTAGCTCTTACACTTGAGGCACCTGACTTCCTTGCACACCTCTCACCTAGCCTCTTTCTCTTTTTTCAAACTTTTCAATTCCAAGTAGAGGTTTTGGGACCACGAGTGAATCTATTAGACTTCGAAATTTGTATCCTAAATAGGGGTTTCGTGCAAGATCATCGCGATTTCTAGGGCTTCTGCCTAAGTCCCTATCTTCTGCCATGACAGGGCAATTCTTAGGTGGGGCAGAAGCGAGGCTATTAACCATTCATGGTGCTGACCATCTGTGAGCTACATATTAGCTTTTTGGATCAAACATTTTAGCCTTTTATCTAACTCCCAAGGCATCTCACCATCCTTCATCGTGATTTCCTTAAATCCAATGACTGACTGTGAGTTAGACTTAGGCTTAGTAAACTCCTTGTTTAAAACAACCGTAGTATATGCTAGCATTGCTAAAGGATGATTAGTATAATACTTAATATACCACATCATCGCGTGATCTTACAGAGCAATGACTAAGTATGCCTTCTTTATGTTATCATCAGTGATTTGCTGTGTGGTCCATAAAACATTCATAAAAAACTAGAATTGATCTATATATTTGCTCCCTATACCCTTGAAAATTGACAGCTTTACTGTGTTTGACATGTTGAATAATGGTGGTGTGTGCGAAGGTGTATGATGTGGAGGTGAAGGTGGAGGTGGAGTGGATGAATGATGTATCCATGGAAAACCTTGTCTTCTCAGCTGGACCACACTCTACGGTGAGGCTTGTACCATTCCCTCGTCGTTGCTCAAAGGAGGTCCGATCAACAGGCTATATTCAGGGATTTCTTTCTCTCGATTTCTAAAGATCTGTCCACTTCACGTAGATCTGAACATCAAGGCAACAACATAACCTATGTTTCACACAAGAGCATATTAATCTAGGTATTCAAAGATCTCAGATACTTACCTCATTTTCCCTTGAAGAAGCATCGCTTTGCTTCCTTGTAGTTGACTGGGATATCAACCGCAAACTCTATAACATATCCTCCTATAATTCGATTGAGCCAGTGGCAAACAACATGCGTGATCTTGTCTTTAGAGGCTTCCAACCTTTGCAATAGCTTTGGAGTCCATACTATTGGACCATCAAGCCTCCACCTTCCTTGGTCATCTACTAACTTAGCTATCCACTCATATAGTTTTATTGGGAAGGTGCAAAATAAAATTTTGTGTATTTATGTGTACAAATATCTATCTAGCCGTTGCTCCTTTTATAGGTGCGGGTTCCTATTCTCTTGCGCCACGAATTCATGAATCTTCCTATCCAACCACTTCTCAGTTTCCTTCTTGGTCAGATTCTAGTGACGTGACATCACACATCTCTTTATACAGATCATGATCTCGACAATAGAACCATTTGTTAGCTTAGTGGGTCCTAATCTAGGTTTAGAGTTAATTGCACCAAGCAAAACCCTACACTACTAGCCCTTTTGACATCAACCCACGTATCGAAGGCTAAATTCTCAGCCGAAGCAGTATGGGGGGATTCTGGAACCAAGTTTCTGCATCCAGAGATCAGTGTGATGTCTTTTATTGCCCTAGATCTTTCTTTGTGCAGACCTATAAGCCCCTAAGGCTTGGTACTTCAACTTCACTTAAATGGCCTTTAGACCTTCGTGAAGGTATACGATAGGTTTTTGTGGATCCTTAACAGATAAAATATCCACTTACACCCACCATAAAACAACCTAGATATGAGTTCACACAGATCTACTTAAGCATTAAATAAACACAACATAATGTATTATAAGCTTTGCGTAAATACTTAACATACATTGTGTACAATTAGCAAGATTTATCAAACAGAGTCATGCATCAATACATTAATAATTCATAAATACATGTATTCGATCACAACATATATCGCAACCAAAAATAACATACATACACAGATAAACACATGAATTTCTCCAACAGTCTTCTTTATTGATCTTCAATATGTGGTTACAGAATCAAAATTTCCCTGTGCACTCAATTGCAGGGGTTCGCGCACTTAGTTGCGGACTCTACTTTAGGACTCTGTGCACTTAGTTACAGATCCTTTTCTCCCTCTAAGGCTGACTTCTTAGCACTATCTTTTATTGACCCATTACGTCCATCATCATCAGACTACTTATTACTACCTTAGACTCTCTAAGACACGCTTATTTATAGCTTTTCTTCATACAATACCATGGTTTGCGGACCATGGGTGGTTCTCAAAATAGACTTGAATTTACATAAACAAGAGGATAAACCCCTTTTGACTTCTAACTATCTACGTGCTGCACATCCAAAATTTGCGGAAACTTTACATATTTTTATCAAAGTTTACATCAAAACTTATGTTTTTAACCCCAAAACTAACCTAGGGGACCCCATCCCAACATGTTCTCTTGTACAAAACCTATATATAGAAACACACTAAGCTTGTAGGAGATTCTGACGGGCCAAAGTTACCTATGTGACTGGTCCATCAAAACTTAGTATCTAAGGAATACCATATTACATTCAAGGCTAGGGCTAGTAGGGTCATTACGCATCGTAGGTATAACTTTTTGTTGTTAGAGTAAAAAAAATGGAATATTTTCTTATCATAAGTAACTACCAATTTCTCAAAAATTGTCCTTGAATAACATTATTGACTTTAGGAGGTCTTTGTATCAGTTTCTTTGCAGATCCTATATCGATAGTTGAGTTATCAAAGAACAATAATGCCTTAGGCTAAGCCAAAGTTTTCTATTCCATCCTATGCCTTGGTCAATGTCTGAAGGATTAAGACATAGAAATATTTCCTTATTATTTATCTTCCTTGCATGAAACTAGAAAATTTTGCAATCTAATGTCCCAAAATCTTCGAACTCTACAAATAGAGTGAAAAAGGAGGGCTCAACTCCATTTCTTGCTGGAAAATCCTAGGGAAGCCATTTAGCAATAGATTTTTAGACTTATGAAAAGCTTTTGGGGATAACCAAAACCCATATCTTGAAAATATTGGGAGCAACAATAATATCAAATACAACCGATTGATCTTCATGGTTGATGGTGTGACTAGCTTGCACAATTCTATCAATAAGTAAATTATTCCATGGGGCTGCTCATGCAATACAACATACCAACTACTTAGCTACACAAATCTTATGTTGGGTAAAATTGTTATTAAGTTTGAAACCACCATTTGACATTATCGTAATGGAATAATGGTTGAGGACCTTGGGAGTTCCTTATTATCCTTCATACTTTTACTTTATTTTTTAGATAAAATATGTCCTTTAAACTTTTACTAATAGTTAAGTCATATGTAAATTCCTTTTATAAAATAAATTCAAAGAAAGAAAACAATTTTGTCAATGTCCACAAATGACCAAAATAGGTCAATGGGATTGCTACCACAATGTCTAGTACCTTAGTGCAAGCCACCACAAGGTGCTAAGGCTAGTGGAACATGAAGTGTTACCACTATTTTAGAGGCAACAACTTCTCTAATTTAGAGAAGGATGGCTCCTATACAAAGGGGAATTTCTTAGTAGCCTCTATGGTCCTTAAAAGCAAGACAATCAAGTCTAGGGGCACCTAGGTAGCTACCAAACTTACCATCAATAAAATGAAATAATCAAGGAAAAATCTATATTATCATTGAACGTCATTCCCATGTTTGGATAGATGAGGAACTAGGCAAATTTAGAAAGCTTAGCAAGTGAACACTCAGTACAAGAGGATCCCTAAATACTACAAAATAAGAAAAATATTTTGGTTGTTGCAAAACTCGCACAAAAGGTGATAAATTATAGTAGAAAATCAAGTTATAATAGAAACAATAAATTCAGCCCTTGAAACCAGTAATCATCATGCAAAAATAGGATTAAACAATGAGTTAAACTAGGGTTTATCAAGCTAGCTATACATGAACACTAAGATTCATATATCGATCCTGAGTATTAGGACACATAGCCCTAATAGGTCTGTAAATGAAATAAACAAGACAAAGTATGGTGAAGAGTAATTCTAAGTCAACTAGATGCACACTTACCAAGATATCTAGCTTACTTAAGGATAATAAGTTATGTGAAGCTGTTGTAAACCCTGAAACATAAAATAAGAATTGAATTTTAGGTTTTAGGGAGAAATCTAGTGCCTACTATATTTGTTGGTCATATAAAGTCAACCAAAGACCCCCTTGCAAGGATGTAAGCAACTTTAGGTTAGTTTATAGTGTTTTCCACTACAAACTCTAGAAAATCCATGTAGTACCTTACAAGATCTCAAGATAATTCAAGGGAAGATTCCCTACTAGAAATATTCCCAGCTTCAAAAAAAGGAAGTAAAAATGGTGGTGCAAGCATAATGTAGGAGATCCCCATGCATCGACTCTTAGGAAACATGTCATTTTACATGTCACACAAACCCATGTTTTGTTGCAATAAAGAGCCCATTGAGGCTTTCAAGTAATAGTTTGATGCTTGAATTTAATATTCTAGTAATGGTTGTGCTTTCCACATCTTATTTATGGTTTAAATATCCATAATAAAGCAACAACTTGAATTCATAACTCGTTGTAATGTTTTCACAATGAGTGCAACCATGGAGACTATAGTCCATACAAGATAGTGTTGAAGTTGGTATGATTTGGATGATTTCCTTTGGGTTTTTTCCATTGCATCAGGATGATAATCGCATAGCCAACACTGTAATTTCTCAAGTAATACTTTTAATGTCAAATGTTGTTAATTACTAGTTTATTTGTGGCCGATATTTTCAGAATTGGCACAATGTGAGAAAATTGAGCACAAAGGATCTTGGAATATGTTATCAGTTCTTGTTGCATTATAAAAGGGGTATTTGCTAGAGAAAATGTCCAATGGAAAAGATAGAATATCACTATCATGTATTGTTCTTCAAATTAAAGTAAATCTATTCGTTACAACAACATTTTTGTCGAAGATAATTCTTTTATCATGTACTATATACTTTTTCCTATATTCATGTCCATTTTTTTGACGATTTTCTTTGCAGTAGAATTTTTATTGTTTGATAACAGACGTTTAAATTTTTTGTTTCAACGATTCAAGTACACTCTACAAATTCATCCTTCTATTTAAATCATTGGTTTCAAAATAGTTGGACTTGTACTTTAACGACCAATTATATAATGTTCGAATTAACAAGCAGAATGGAAGAACATGATGAAGGGGAACTTGAATTTAGGGAGGAGGAACTAGTAGATTTTGAGGGATCTGATTATAGCATTGATATGATGATGAATTTGGTTATCAAGAGGAGGTGGGTGGTCCATTGTCATCAACAAAATCGAAAGGCGTTTTACTAGAGCATACTGAACATTGTAAGCATCCCAGAAGAAAAATTACCTCTTATGTTTCTTGGAGATCACATAAACTTAACTATTGGTCGCACAATTTAAGGACTAGAGTTTTAGGTGGGGGAGTCCCAACCAAAGCATATATATCATACACACGATGTTGTAGAAAGTGGGGACATTAAATTAGGAAAATATGAAAAGGATGATTTTACTGTTTCACATATTTCTTCTAGTTTTGAGACTAATACTTTGGACTACAAATGATTTCAAGTTTGGTCTAAAAAACATTTGAGAGCAGATCTTGAGGATAGTGAGCTTGAATTTGCAGCCACGGTGATCCCATGTTCCTATTTTGCAGTATTACTTCTACACTCACTTTGTTTCCAGTTGTCTATCCATACAAAATTCTAGTCAGTCTAAACTAACTACACATTCTTGTATTCTAAGGTCTTTCCTCCCAAGTTTGGTTGCCGTTTGAGCTCCACATTTGTGTTTGTATCATCTTGTTTAAAAAAAAAAAATCACTTATTGTAGCTTCGAAATGGAAAGGTGACTATGTTCTATTTCCATTTCAGTACAACCTTTTACACTAGTGAATGCTCTATTCTCCAATCTATTTGTTAGTCTGTGGCTTCCTGGTCCAACTAGGCCACGTAAAAATTGCATGTGCAGTAGTATCTAATATCTCTATATCTAGTGAAACTTGCTCCCTATTATAATGATGTCTTACTTAAACTCTAAACTAACAAGTGTGCATTGCTTGGAATTCTTTATGGTCACCTTCTCAAAGTTTGGATTACCACTTCATTGAAGTGTTTTTCAAACTTTTTGCAGTTATTTATGATTCTTAGTGTCATGTCTACATTTTTTATTTCCTTACAAGTATAAATAGCTCAAGGGGAAAGCTAGGGAGAGATCAGAGAAAGTGTATAGGCCAGTTGTATAATAATACATAAAAAAATGGTAAGGTAGTAGCTCCCATTGTTCATTACACTCATCTCAAATTCATGATGATGTATTGGTAGTTTCCATTTTTACTCATTTCAAATACAATACATTTTGACTCATTTCAGATACAATTTCAACATCTGAGCCCAAATTGTAACTTTAAGTACTCTCAACATACTTAATTCTCAAGAGTGGTTTCACTTTATTTTCTTATTGATGGGGCAAAGCTTTTTTCCATTAGATGATTGTGCCTTTGTTGGAATCCCTTTATAGAAGGAGAAAATCATTGGAGACACATACATAATTGGAAAGGAATTTAAAATATGTTGGGTTAGTCTTGATTCCTTTTCTCATGCTTACATATGATAAAATGTTGGAAGTCATTGCAATGGTTCATTCAACTTATATATAGTCTATTAAGTTGGGTGATATAAAATTAGAGAAGCTAGACCTTACAACAATTATCCACTTTACTTCCTTCATAGTTATAACATGTGACTTTTTCTCATCTTGTTGGGTTGGATCAGAGTTCAATGACTTATAATCCTAGGGTGCTATGAAATTTCAGCTCTCAATGAGTGGCATTCTAATGCAAATTTTGATGTTGAAGAAACAAGAGTTTATGATGCTTTAAGTGGCCCAATTCTTAGCAAATAATCTCTATTTGCAAGTGTCATATGTCCTAGCCCACCTCTCAGGACTTGAGCTATGAAATTCTTGAGTAAATTTCTAGTTTTAGTACAGATGCCCATGATGGTGTTGTGGTCTTAATATTGAACATTGTTATGTCAAAGGATTCATCAAATGGGAAACAAAAGTAGGATTGTGTTCTCCAGCTGTGTTGAAGGAAACACTTGAAAATGGTGTCATTTTCAAGCTTCAGAACAAGCATATTGAGGCTTTTACCCTTTTCAAGAATTTTCAAGGACTTCTAATTTCATACAAGAGATTATGGTATGCAGCATACAATGTTTCTATTTTTTTTAATTTGGTACTTGGGTGCTAGTGTCAATTCTATTATTTGATAATTATAGATGAAAACAAAGTAAAATTATGGGAACATTTTTCCCAACATCATTATGGTTAGATTAAACTTGTTATCATGAATCATTTAGAGTCCAAATTTCATGTACATCTTATTATTCCAATAATAAGACCGATTGAAATCATGTTACATTTAGTATACTTCAAAACTATTTCTCATGTAAGTTAATATTTCAATTGAAACTTATGTTGTAACATTGCAAAGAAACTCTTGGTGCAAGCATTATATTATTCGTCAACACCATTAGGTTCAACAAGAACTGCATACATAACTGATATTAATAGCCCAAAAATCAGGTCCCAACGTAGCTAGGTGGGATGATCACATTGCGCCCAAGTATGTGATCCAAACAATAGATGGTTTAGATAATTCAAACCATTATGGTAACTAATATGTGACCAATGCTAGTGAAAACAGAACTTGACGTACATGATATTCAACATCTATTGTATGAGTTTTGCCTTGATTTTTACTCATTTGCACTCATTCTCTTTTGCATGTTTGGAGCCAGTCCTTGATTTTATTTTATAGGATATTTTCTATGCACTAGAGGCTAGGTTTTAAACTTGCATGTTCATTTATTGTGAAATGAGACATAATGTTCGAGTGCAATGTTTGTTTTCAGGTGTCAAATGCTACACAGGAGGGTTTTGAAATGCCTCGTAGTATATGGGAAACAATACTATGATGTTTTACAAGTCATAACCTAACTATGTGTTTATGCATATTAACTCATCATATGGTCAACACTCATGGTTTATATTAGTTTACTTGAAGGGAAATCATTAGTCTGAAAAATGGGTTTGGTAATGGTAACACAACCTGAGGATTTTAACTATGAAGCATTGGGAAAACTAGTAAAAATACCTTGAATGCTTGTCCACATTCGTCGCAGGTAAAAAAAACCCTTCTCTACTATATTCCAAGCTCACCTTGACTGCATTAGTAGCTCCAAACACTTCAGATAAAACACAATGTCAGATGGACGAGAAATAATATGATCACAATCTATGGATTTGAAACCGCTCCCTAGTGATGGTCGCAACTAGTGAAATTCACCCTGAACCCAAGCTCAAATGACAGGCTTATATATTAACTCCGATACCATCGTCACTGTCTTGGAGATTTAGTAGAAATTCCTGTCCAAGAAAATAACTATCTCACAAACCCTTCACATTATGTTCACAACATTCCATCGTGAACCCACTGATGTAATTCGTCTCATCTCCTTCAACAACAGAAACAACCCTAATAGGCTCCTTCCATGCCCATGATCGTAATCCATACAAATAGATGAATGTTTCCTCTATTTTCCCAACAGAACAAAGGTTCCATGTGATATCACTAAAATAAACAGAGGTTGTGAAGAGAGGTTGAGCTCTTGCCCAATAGAATAGAGGTTGCTTTCTCACCCAACAGATGTTTCGAATTAAGGTTGCTAAATGTTGTGAGCATATGGTGTAGATATTTCAAACAGAGGTTTCTCTCTTGCCCAAAAGAAGAGGTTGTATTATTCCCATGGGCTATGGTACTCTGCCTATTTTTGGCCTCCTGCTTGACCAATATTTGATATAAAAAATACCTTATAATATATATATATATATATATATATATATATATATATATATATATATATATATATATATAACCCCTCTTAATCCTTATTATATAGTCAATATATTGTTTTAGGTTTTTTTAATTCTTTATACCCCAATATGAATGCATGTGTTATGGTATTGCTTCATCAGTGAAGCCCCCGTGCTTGCAAGCTAACTGCAAGAAGGTGAGTTTGATACTTCTTCTTCTTGATAGTAATTAGAAACAACATTTTTGTGCTAGAAGGAGGGACAATGACAAGTAGTCCTTTTGGAGTTTTGTATTTTAAAGTTTTTATTTATTTGTAATGACACCTTCTAAAATTCCCATTTGGAGTGCATCTTCAGACCAACATCTTCAAGTGAAGTAATGAAAACTTTAATACTCTTGTAGAAGGTAAAATTTTATAGTAAGAGTAATGCTTCCACATATGAACATGTTTTGCAATTCAAAATTTTACAAATTCTACTTTTTCTGATATCGATGAAGGTGTTATATGTAGAATTTGTACTCTAACTTTTAGAGGTAAAGACAAAAGTTGGTGTGAATATCTACCACTTGCCTCTATTCATAGTTGGGACAAATTTATCACAAAGTTCCTTCATGCATTTGAGGATTATTACTATGAACGTGTATGTCTCAAACATTTATGGAAAAGTGAAATGAATCTACAATAGATTTTACAGTTAGGTTCAAATTAATTTGTTTGAAATTTAAAACTCAAGAATGATATTTAGATTTTGACTTAATGGAATGGTTTCAACATATAATTTCTCTTTGTTCCATCTTGTTGGCTTAAGGGGGCCTGACCCAGGTTCAGGGTTGTTCACGCCAACCAACACAACCCTAAGTGTTGGCCCTTTTGGCAACAACTTGCATAGCACAGGCTGCAATCTCACCCGAAGCAGTATTAGGGGATGCTAGAACCAGGTTTCTGCATGAAGAGACAATGTGATGAGCAGTCTTAAGCTTTGGTAGCTCAGAGTTAGCTTCACGCAGATCGATACCCTTCTATGGCCTGATACTATAATTCGAGTAAAATAGCTTCTAGACCTTCATGAAGGTCTGTGATTAGTCTTTATAAACCCTAAGGAAGAAGTCTATCTACTTTCGCGTGCTAATCAATAACCATAGATTTTCCTTTGTGCAGACCTGTCCAATTCATCAGAATTAATAACAGAGTTAACCCTTAACTTCACGAACATAGATAATTACTTAAGACATGCATAAATATGATAGATTCATTAAATTCGTGCAACATTTATTAATTATTCCATAGAAAACATATTATAATGTGACATATCATAACATAAGCAAAATAGAAAATAATACTAAATTGCATGATATTTCTTCAAAATCAGTCTATATTATGCTTTAACGTTCAGATTACAGGCTTCTTTACCCTGTGCATGCAGCTGCAGGGTTCTTCACACTCAACTGTAGACTTACCAAGGCCTCCTACACACTCAACTGCAGGAGCCTTCCCTTTTCACCTAAGTACAAGAAGAAGAGCCTTCCTACCTCATCACTTTCCCAAAACAATATCTATCTTTACTTACTTGTTCTTTGCTACCTCTTAGAATCACTATGACTAAACTATATATAGCTTTCTTCAATACAATACTATAGCCAGTGGACCATGGCTGAGTCTCAAAACTGACCTATTTACTTATCCAAACAAGGTACTAAGGCCCCTTTGACTCCTATCTAGCTACACACTTTGCATTCACATTTCGTGAAGACTTTAAGCCTTTTACAAAACTTTTACAAAAATTGGGTTAAATAACCCAAAAATTGACCCTAGGGACCCAATCCCAATAGTCACCCAACACAAATATGGTGAATGGCACTTGAGTCAATCAGTTGGCATCTTCATCTTGCTGCGGAGACCACCCAACTCGACCTGTAATATTACAACTTCAGTAGCGCTCTGCGCCCTGACCTGTTGCACTTCTTCTACCAAATTCTTTGTTTTTAGGCCTTCCATACTTGAAATCTCTAGGCCTGGTGCATAAGAAATGGAAACTTCAGAACTTAAGACTTTTGCAGGGTTTGTAGCAGTCATTTGTTCTATGAACAACTCTCGGGCTTCCGGGGACAAATTTGCAAATGAGCAGTACGTCACGAAATCCTCCCAGAATTGAGGACTCATAAGCTTCAAACAACAAAGTGCCCAGACAATTCTTAGAATGCAAAGTGTTCTTTGGTAGACCAACATGTTCAATTATAGAAGGTTTTAAATTCAAATCCGACTGTTACCCCCAAATTCTGATCATAAATGCATCTTTGGCAGCATATCTCCAAAGATATTTTCCATAAATGGCACCTATCCACTCCTCTTAACTGATTTTTGGCCATCAAATCATGAATAGTAAATACAACAGCTACTTTTGGACCCATCTTTGTGACACCATCCTACATGGCACATCTCATACAGCGCAACTTCACCTATCGCACTCCTATCGTTTGTCGCGCAACCTTCCTACCATGTTCTTCACTTAATCAGGCAGCATAGTTTATAGTCCCGTAATCCCTTGCAGCTTCGTAGGTTACTAAGACTGACCTACTTCCATATAGTCATTGCGTAGGGGAAAAATCCCCTGTGTACAACTTCAGCCTACTTCTGTTTAATTTTCCAGGGAAAGGTTCCCCATTCAACTTTGGAAGATGAACCTCACCACCATCCGTGATCTCCTTAATAACATATGGCCCCAACCAGTGCATTTGAAACTTTCCTGGAAATTTCATGAACTTGCTATCATATAACAAAACTAAATCATCTATCTTGAATGTGCACAACTTAATATGCCAATCATGCCATGCCTTCTCGCGTTCCTTTTGCACTTGCTGGTGAATCCTGTAAGGAAGCGGTCTTCTTCTAACTCCATGATCTGCAAGAGATGTTCCTCCAAGGACTCGTGACTAGCCATCTCTGTCAATGCTACAATACATTAACTTGACAAAATATACTCCATAGGCATTACTGCTTCAATTCCATAGGCCAACCTAAACGATGTTTTTCCTATCAGCTTCATATAGGTCATCCTATAAGCCAATAACATAGCAGGTACGTTGATGTCCCAGTCATTCCTTTGTGTGTTGCATACCTTCATCAAAGCATCTCCAAAATTTTGTTAAAATATTCTAATGTTCCATTTGCCTATGGGTGATAGGGTGTGCTCTTATGATGAAACACCCAAAATTCTTCAAGCATCGCGCTAATCGTTTCATTCAAAAAATGCATACCCCTATCACAAATCAAAATATTAGGGCATACAAACCTTGTTAAGACATATTCAAACAAAAGCATCACAGAAGTGGCTGCTGTACAATCCTTCACTAGCAGCATTTCCACCCATTTGGTTAAGTATTATGTTACAGTAATGATGTATCGTGCACCCCTCTTCTTACCTAGTGGTTGTATTGGACATATAATGTCAATAAATAATCTATCAAATACCTTCAATGAAACTTGAGGATTTAAACGCAACTCATTCCTTCGCGAAGGCTTCCCCGTCCTTGGGAAAGCATCGCACACCTTGCAGTATGCCTTAGAATCCTTGTGTATTGTTGGCCACCATAGCCTAGTGCACAAAATATTTTACACAGTCCCTTTCCTTGCATAGTGACCTCCTGCTACTACTCCATGGGCTTCAACTAGGATACTAGCACGTTCGAACTCTGGAACATGCCTTCGTAGTATCGCATCCATTCCCATCTTATATAAATGACCCACAATCACTAAAAAATCTGCAATGTTGTGTTATGAAACCGGCTCACAAAAAGATAGAAAAGATAGATTAACGCCTTAGAATTCAGCCTCTCTGAGGGGGAAACCTCCTTTACATTACATAAATGAACAATTTTTGGATGATTCAAATGACAAAACCTCCTTTTTATATATAGGAATCTAAGGAGTCATAATATAACCAAGCCAACCTAACAATAATAATATAAAGGCACAAAAATAACAATAAAGGGATTCAATGGGGCACAGTAATAACAATGTGGGGACAATAGGGGCACAACAATATTAATAAGGGATACAACTACAATAGTAATGGGGTAATCACTAGTATTATAGGGACCTAACATGCCCCTCTCCTTCAAAAAGTTTTGTCCTCAACACTTGAGTAGTTCTGGATGCTTCTGTATAAAATTCTCATCCTTCCATGTGGAATCTTCAACGGATAAGTTCTTCCACTTGATGAGATACTCTAAAATTGATCGATTTCATAGCTATTGAGTTCTTGTTTCTGTGACTGCTTCCGGTTCCAATATAATTTTTCCTTCCTTGTTAAGTTCTGGAAATATTGTTTGAACTGGGAGTTTGTCGCCTATAACCTTCTTTAAACATGAAACATGGAAAACTGGGTGCACTCGAGAAGCTGTAGGAAGCTCCAATTTGTATGCCATAGTACCAATATTTTGCAACACCTTGTATGGATCATAATACTTTGGTGATAATTTATTATCCTTCTTAGCTTGCTTGAGGGACATTTGTTTATCTGGTTGTAGTCGTAGGAATACCCAATCACTTACATCAAAACTTATTTTGCTATGATGTTGATCTGCCTGTTGTTTCATTCTATTATGCGCCAATACGAGGTTATCCTTTAAGAGTTGGAGGACTTGTTGTTGATGCTCAATGTGATGTTCCACTGCTTGAACCATAGAATTTTCTCTTAAACATGATGTGATGGATGGTGGATAATATCCATAAAGTTCCATAAATGGGGTCATTTTTGTTACTGTATGGAAAGAAGTGTTATACCACCATTCAGCCAAAGGCAACCATTTGACCCATTATGTCTATTTATCAAATACCAAGCAACAAAGATATCCTTCCAAACATTTGTTTACTATCTCAGTTTTCCCATCAGATTGAGGATGATAAGATGACCTATGAGTTAACTAAGTACCAAGACAAGAAAATAATTTTGTCCAAAAATTTCTAGTGAAAATGGGATCTCTGTCACTTACAATAATCTTTGGGTTTCCATGTAGCTTTTGAATTGTTTCCATAAATGCAGTAGAAATTGTACTGGCTTTAAATGGATGTGACAATGCACAAAAGTGTGCATACTTGGTAAGTCTGTCAACTACCACCATGATGACACTCTTCCCTCAGACTTGGGCAAACCTGTGATAAAATCCATTGAAACATCCTCCCAACATTGGCTTGGAATGGATAAAGGTTGTAATAGACCTGGGGTCTTAATTGTTTCAACTTTATTTTGTTGGGAAACCAAACATTCCACCACAAACTTTTGAACATCCGATTTAAGGCCATCCCAAAAAAATTCCTTCTTAACCCTATGGTAAGTTTTTAAAAATCTTGAGTGCCCTCCTAAAGGAGAAGTGTGCAATTACATAAGAATCTTTTGTTTGAGTTGGGAATTCCTACAGAGGTATAAGCAATCTTTGTACCATAACGAATAATTTTTCCAGCTAAATGTATCAGATGTACTAGAATATTGTTGTAACTTTTGAATAAGTGCCCACACTTCATCATTCTTCCATTCGTCCCTTGCTTCATTTATCCAATCTGGTTGGATAATAGAAATGGTGCACAATAATGCTTCCACATCCTCATCCTTTCTTTAGAGTGCATCTACCACCACATTTTTCTTCCCTTTTTTGTAGATGATTTCAAAGTCATAAACCAACATCTTTGTGGCCCACTTTTGTTGCTCTTCAGAGGATAATCTTTGTTCTAAAAAGTATTTAAGGCTATCATGATCCATTTTTAACTTGAAGTGTCTTCCCATTAGGTAGGGTCACCATTTCTTAAGTGCATGTAGTATTGCCAACATTTCCTTCTCATAAATAGCTTTGTGCAAAAACTTTCCCTTGATTGGACGAATTTCAAAAGAAATGGGTCTTTCATCTTGCATTAAAATAACACCAATTCCATTTCCTGAAGCATTACATTCCATAATAAAGATTTTGTGAAGTTTGGTGTAGCTAAGTCCAGTGCTTGTCACATTGCCTCTTTAAGATGTTCGAAGGACTTTGTTGCTTCTGGAGTCCATGAAAATGTATCTTTCTTCAATAGTGTTGTTAGAGGTGCTGCTATTCTCCCATAATTCTTAACAAACTTGCGATAATACCTTTTCAACCCTAGAAATCCTCACAGATGCTTTATGGATGTGGGGATTTTCCATTCCTTAATGGCTTTAATTTTGCTAGGATATTCCTTAACGCCTTCATGAGATACAATATGACCGAGATATTCCACCTCTTGTACTCCAAAGAAACATTTGGATCTTTTTGCATATAATTTTTCCTCCTCCAATAGTTGGAGCACCCTGTCGACATGTTTAACATGTAGATTAGTATATCATCAAAAAATACTAACACAAATTTTCTAAGGAAGGGTTTGAAAATGGAATTCATCAAACCTTGAAATGAAGAAGGTGCATTGGTAAGGCCAAAAGGCATGACCAAAAATTCATAATGACCCTCATG
>APFE031128910.1:0-17118 GCA_000404065.3 Pinus taeda
AAGAATTGTTCATTTATGTAATGTAAAGGAGGTTGCCCCCTCGAAGAGGTTGAATTCTAAGGCATTGATCTATCTTTTCTATCTTTTCTTGAGCTGGTTTCATAACAATGTTAGTCATTGGAATTTCCATGCTTTTAACCTCCATTTCACCCAGAAACACTACCTAATTCCTCTCTTTACCCGTGGAACCCATTTATTCATGCACTTCTTCTAACCCTTGCGCTTATTCCTGCACCACCTTCATGATTTTCATTATTAAGGGTTATATAAGCTTAATTATTTAATCAAAAACATTAAATAGTCGATTTACCTTTGCAGCTTACATGTTTTCTTTCCTAAAGTATTTTGATAAGGCAGAAGTATTAATCGATGTGTAAGATGGGTTGGTGCAGGATTATTCTTGTACCATCTACGTTCTTGTACTAATGGCAACTGGAAACATTAACACAGTCACCGCTGATGGCTACTCCAGTTTGGTAATCCACGCACATTCCTTGCTAATAGATCAGCAGCATTTTGTTGAGATCGGAGCATGACGAAAATACGATATATGGAGGCCAAGGTTTCGACTGAATACCCTGATTTAGTCTTTTGTTAAAATTGCTGAAAGCCGAGATTACATTTTTGTTTTGATTTATGTTGCAACCATGAGCCGAACGATATGTATTTAATAAGGGTTTCTAGTAGAACTGGGTAGCAATACGCTGGTGAAATTTTGGTTTATACTGTAACTTTTGGTATCGCCATATTTTTTGGGATGGATCTGGATATTCACGATGTACATTTGCAGTTACTAAGTTAATACAAGAATCCATGCCAATTACTCATTTCATGTTTCATTATTTGATGTGATATATGTTTTTCCATATTCTAGTGATCGGGATTGTTTATGATGATTTGAAGTCCCTTTCATTTTTACAATATACTTTCCTTTTTTATTCCAGCACTAGAATTCTTTTGGTATTATTTGCTTTGTAATTCTTTGATTTTGCAAGTGTAATTAGGGAAGTTAGGAACAGATTTGGTGAAAGTTTGTACCATTGATCTTGGCAATTCCTGTGCTACACCTCTAAGCTTACGTAGCCCCAGGCTGACAATTAAGTGTTGAAGGAGTTTGTTGAACTGCAATTCCCGCACCCAACAGTGATGTGTACTTATGTTATTTCATCATTTATACTATTGTTGTATGATTTTTTTTTCTTTATTTCACTAATTATATTGTTTTTTTATTCGTCTTGTTGGCATTTTATATAATTGGTAAGATTCATAAACTTTTTTACACGCTTTTTTGCAGTGGAAATATTTTTACACTTAAAACTAAATATTTCCAATTGTGTACAATATCTTTCATAATGAGGATTCAAGTTCACAATCCTTCTCAAATAGGAAAATGAGAAGTATATAGCCAAAATGAGAAAATAATGAATTTAGAAACAACATTGAAGATTTAGTCTCGATTTATATACATGTTGGTTAGTTCAAAAATCAATACAAATCATGTAGTGATAACTCTATGAGGATTTTAACAATGAAAAAATTGTGTATTAATATGTAAGATTAAATTCTTGACATGAGAGGTAAAGTCATGTTTACTATATTTAAATTACAATTCTTGCAACATTATGTAAACTAAAAAGAGGTATTATCCATGTATAAAATGTTGATTACATATTTTTATGGACCATAAGAGAAACAAATGGGCTTACATGGATGCATGAGAGGTTTTAATTTTTTCTTTATATGGAACAGTTTTGACTTTTCTTTTCAATAGTAATTATAAATAAAAGTTGAATTAATAAATATTTTATGGCTAAGAATTAAATGATAAATAATGTGATGGTGATTAAGAGGCATTTGTTTGACTTTTAAATAGGCTTGGTGATGCATTTTTCTTTACTATTTAGATTATGTAAAATAAATATCTTTTTTTATCTATTTATAAGTAAATTATTTAAAGTAGACATGTCTTTATCATTGTGAACATGATGTAATATTAGCTAGGAGAAATGTGTAAACATGAATTTTAGTAGCTATCTCGTGATAAGTATGTGGAAAATATCATTTTTCTTGAGTTGTTCATTAAGAAATAATCAAATATATTATGTTTTTTGTATTAATTAACTCATATTTATTATTGAAAATAGTTAATTTAAACCAGTACAATAGCAAATAAAGAACCAAAATAACACCAAAATGTTATATCTTTATTACTAGAAAAATCCACTTGCCTCTTTAAGGGAGAACTTCCAATAGAGAAAATCCCCAACTACAAGTAACTTCACAAGCCTTATTTTACATTTCTTAATCCTCATCTTTAGAGAGATGAAATTTCTAATTTAAATTGGTAAGAGTTGTTATAAATATTAAACTTAAATTTTTTGAAAATCTCATAGCTTTAGTAATAAATTAAATTTTATAAAATAGAATTTTTAAGTTATATTAAATCTAAATTAATTATAAAAACTATGGCTTGAGTTTTTAAAATTTAACAATAGCTTGAATTTTATAAACCAATATTGAATTGGTTAAATTATATTTTTGAATAATTTGTTTATTTAATATTTTATATTAAAAATTGAATGAGTTACACATTTTCGTCTTATTAAGAACCAACTAATTTTTTTACCTTTAATTATTCCTTCCTTATGAGTATTGAAATATTTTAATAATTAAGTTAGAATGAATATGAATGAATTATCTAAGCAATAAAAAAATATTTATCGTAATTTTACAATCATAGTTTCAACCATACTAAACATTGCAATTTATAAAAATATCTTTGCATTTTTGCTTTTAGTAAGTTGTTTTCCATGCAATTTCATATATAAAAGTTTGATATAAATTCACCAATACATAATCTATAATAAATATTATTTCATAAAAATAAACATCACTATGATAACCATCTAAAAACATAAACAACATCTAAGATACACATTCAAAATCACTACCATCATCTAATTATATACACCTCTAGCACATATAAACGTCATTAGCTAACACACAAATCTAATAATCTAACAAGTCATCATCATCGTGATCACATCTAACAAAACGCAAACATTGTAATCTAGCATTATCACCACACATGTCCTCAAATTAAGAGGACGTCTCATGTCAAATAATTATTATCACATACACATCTATATGCAAGCACACTAAATGAACATATCTAAGGTGGTAGCTCTTGCCATTAAATCCAGTAGCTCTGTGAATTCCCTTTGCCATAAACTCATTGAAAGTAGTCCAATTACTCCTAGGATCTATGGGTTGCCAAAGATTCACAAAGAAGGGCCCCCCCTGAGACCTATTGTCAACACCATTGGTGGTCCGAACAAGCTTCTAGCTAAGTTCCTTGCCCTTAAGCTAAAGCCCCTTGTGGGCCGTACAGAGTCCTTCGTGAAAGACTTTGCATCATTCATTAATGAGCTTAAGGACATTAAGCTTGACCCTAAAGACATCTTCATCAGCTTTGATGTGATCTCCCTTTACACTTGTATCCCGATAAAGGAGGTCTTGGAAGTAATCTATCGCCTTACAGATCCTGATACCGCTCAGCTGGTTGAGATTTGTCTCACTTCCACTTTCTTCTGTTTCGAGGGTGAGTTCTTTGAACAGACCTGTGGTATTGCCATGGGCTCACCCCTTTCCCCTATTGTTGCCAATATTTTTATGGAAGATTTCAAAGCCAAAGCTTTAGCCTCGGCCCATCTCCTACCCAAGCTTTGGAAAAGGTATGTTGATGACACTAATGTCATCTGGTCCCATGGCCAAGAGGAGTTGGATCTCTTCTTCAATCACCTCAACTGTCAATCCTCGGCCATTAAATTCACCATGGAAAAATAAGTCAATGGTTTCCTCCCCTTCTTGGATATTATTATTTCTAAGAATAATGACGGTTCCCTCTCCCACTCAGTGTTCCGAAAGAAAACGCATACTAAGCAGTATCTTCATGTCGATTCCCATCATTTCCCCGCTCAAAAATTGGGGGTTCTTAACACCCTCGCTACTTGTGCCCTTACGATTTCTGATAATAATAGCTTTGATAAGGAAAAATCACATCTCCTTAATGTCTTCATGGAGAATGGCTATAGTAGGCACCTAGGTCAGAATGCTTTCCTTAAAGCCTCTAAAAATGCGGTTATTAGAAAAGAACCTAGAAAACGCATGTTAGGTGTCCATCTTCCCTATGTCCAGGGAACCACGAACAAGATTGCTCGGATCCTTAAGAAGTATAATATTCCCTCAACCTTTAGGCCCCTCAACACCATTCATAAATCCCTCTGATCGGTGAAAGATTCCATTGACCCGAAGGACATGAAGGGTGTCTACTTGATCCCCTGTTCTTGTGGGACCCCCTATATCGGGGAAACTAGGCACTCCATCCATCAAAGGTTAAATGAACATGCAACTAACCTAAGACATGGGAGAACCAAGTCTTCATCATTAGCAGAGCATGTGGAAAGACTAAGCATCATGTTTGTATTGAGGAGGCCAAGGTTATTACCAAGGTTGCCCAATTCCATCACCTTAAATTCAGGGAAGCGATTGAAATTGAAAAAAGGCCTAACAATATCAATAGAGATGATGGCTAGAAGATCAGTCGTTGTTGGATCCCTACCTTTCTTCTTAGTCTTGCCATTTTGTCCCCTTATTCATCGGTTCCTTCTCCTTATAGTTGTCTTTTCCTTCCTCCTAGGATTTTCCTTTTTGGTATTTTTTACTATTGTCCTGTTCTTGTCCTCCTTGTTAAAAAAATAAATAAATAAAATAAAATAAAATTTGACGTTCGTTTTAATTTTTACTCTTTCCTTATTAAAAATTTTATGAATATTATTATTCCTATTTGTTACTAAGTTCTACCTTTACCATATAAATTAAAATTAAATTAAATATAGATTATATTAATTTTAACCATACTCAATTATTCTTTCCATTAAAATAATAAATTAGTAATAATTAAATAAATAATATTTCTAATATATAACCCCTTTTTTCATTCCTAGCAATTCATTGACTAAATAAATTTAGAATTAGGTAACTTGTATAAAACTAAAATAAAATAATTTAACATCCTATGATATAAAAACCCCCCTTTTTTCTATATGATTAAATAGATTATAAATGAGTTATATTAATAATTTGTTAACCCAAGAGAAATATATTAATATGATAAATTACAAGTAGTTATTTATTCTATTAATTTTGACTTATTAATTTTTTAATATTATTTTTAATCTAGCCGTTTTAGATAGTCGTTGATGGTCAACCTAGTCAACCTAGCCGTTTGGATGATCTGCTCTCCCTATATAATTGGTAGCCATGATCTGACTCCTCAACTTGTCCTGACGATGAACCACACTAGTTGGTTCGAAACGCGTCGACAAAGGTTTTCTATATGTGATTTATGCTGAAATTCTTCTTAATAATTGTTATGGATCACAGAAGCCTCAATTCAACAATATCTAACATGACCTAACAATATACACATCAATGCCAACATATAAATTAAGTACATAACCATGAACAAAAAAAATTCACCCTCTATATATATATATATATATATATAATATATATTATATATATATATATATATATATATATATATATATATATATATATATATATATATATATAACAAGTCAAATAACTGTGATCGGATATATGATACAACAGACGTAGTAGTGTGATCCTGGTATACAACAAGAGACGATGGATGGTCAACTTTTGTCTCAACGTCTATCGAACTCTGATGTGGAGGAGGAGGAGCTTGGTTTGCAGTAGAAGATGATGGGTGGTCAACTACTGCCTCAATGTCTGTTAAACTCTGAGGTGGAGGAGGAGGTGGTTGGTATGCTATGTCAGGAGAAACATAAGGCACATCCTCTAGCTTTGGAATTTTATCATCACGCAACTGAGGAGGAGATGTACTACTAAAAGGATCACCAACAACCTAACGGCCATGATTCGATGGGGTAATACCACCAGAAGCATCATGATCACCACCCTCATCATCATGATATGATGATATGTCATTCCATGCCTTTCATCCCTCATCGTTTCTAGTAGCATACTAGATCCAACGACATAAAATATAGGAGAAATCATCTCGTGCGGATAGTCCCTGTAGAGATCCACGAACCTAGGATTTGCGCTAATGTCTCAAGCCCTCACAGGAAGACTCCCTCCTCAACCAAAACTCTGGATAATATGTCCTAGTATTCCATCTAAAATCTCATACCATCCCTACAGACCTGAATGCCCACGCCCCCTTGAGGATGTGCCTCACCCTATTGGGCCTCGACCATCCCCTCATCTGCTCCATATATTGGGGGAGGAGGCATGTCCCCATGGAATGTGTTGATGTCTACAATATATATAGTACACAACAATAATTAGATAATTTCATTAAACAATTTAATAAAATAATAAAGAACATGCTAGAATAAATTTTATTCTAATTAATTAAAACAATAAAATGAAACTAGATTAATTTAAAGAAAACACTAATATTACCTCTATCATCTAGAGGCTTAGCCGGTGTGAAGAGCATGTTGGGACACTATCTCCAATCAATCCCTACATACAGAAGTGGAAACAAGATAAATGCATGGTCAAACTCATTGGATAGTGCCTATATGGAAATCCTAGTTGGATACTTCGGTAGGCCCCACATCATCTAGCCCCACATGTGCATCTATACCTTAGTCATCGGCCTAGGAGGGCGATGGCTAAATGTAGGCCTCATCTCTGGAAGCATCTCAAAAAAAACAAAAATTATCTAAAGTGAAAGGTAAGCTTTCCCTCCCATGTATCATCACATGACATCTATCTAAAGCCATACAAAACTGCCTCAAAAAAATGGTAGACCATTTGATCCATTGTGGCACCTGAATCAAAGAATTGACATAATACAAAAGAGGGAAACTAATTTGTTTCCCATCACTACTAAAGTGTGAAAAGGTGGTGACTAATAATGAGAGGCACCTAACCTCCAGTGCAGCAAAAGAAGAAATCCATAGTTGTCCACCACGCACCTAAAAATATGTTGGAAAGACTGCATAAGGCCCAACATATCTCTGAGAGTAGGCAAGTTGAATATCTATTTTAACCCCATGGGGGACATCAGGGAATTGGGGAAAATCCTCACCTCTCTTGGATAGGCTAGTGATAAAATATATATCCTCATCAAAGTGCCTATACCACGCTTTAGGACCGACATGGAAACCCTACTCCTGGACACTCCACTAGCGGATCAGATGCACCAACAAGACAAAGTGCACCTTCAGGGATCTAGCCTCCTCATAGTACTTAAGAAGGCCTACATTCCTTAAGAGTTCTCAGGTCGTTGTGCTAATAGGGTGAGGGTATAAATCCCTCTCCTTCTCTCTGGCCTCCCATGGTCGGACCATATTGTATTGGTCTACCGTTTTCTCCTGCTCCTCGTTGTTGCTCCCTCTATTGATATCTCTGCTACATGATTGACATATAAAATACATCAACCTCATACATAAAATACAAATTTTTTTTTATATGAAACTTGGACATATTTATACGTGGAATGTGGTTCTAAGTGATAACATGTTCCAAAAAACAGTAATGCACTGGATTTGGTGTGCTTTCAAACACAACCACACAGAAATCAGTGCACACATACATTTGACACACCATGGTTGGCTCAAATATTTAAAGTTTCATCACGATGCTTCTCACTTATGCATAGGTGCACACGTATAACCTTTTCGCACTGACACGGAATGTTAAGGTTATCGAACGCACCGAGCTATATTTTTTAATATTATTTTTGTGGTGTGCCTGGTAAATATAAATTCACTAGACGTAACCTAAAAATGTACGCACTGACGTACAATTTATAGATCTTCCCGGTGCATTTTCATTTACGAAATGCACTACAACAATAACGGTGTGTTAGGTTCATGCACTGAAATGCGGTGCACCCTGTAAATTTACAGGGTGCACCGCTATTGGTATGAGACGAACATATCGAGCACACTGTGTAGGAAAAAAAATCGAAATCAATGGATATTTTGATCTAATTCGAAATTCTAATCCGCTAAAAAATTAAATTAGAGATAAACATAGACATTACTTGGACATTTGCTCGTTGGGGAGACATTGTTGACACGTAATTTAGAAAAACAAATTTCACAAATGTTTGAGAAAACTGCCAAGCCTCGCACTGATAATGGTATGGAAGGATGGTGAGCAAGAGCAGCACCAATGCCAGGGTGATTACATGAGGAAAGAGTGGCACTAGTGCTTTGGAGCTCTCCATCACTATAGATGGTAAAAATGACATTTACGATTAGGAGGTTTTTTTTCTTATTCAACCCTCCTCTCATGCGTTATTATAACCACACTGGTGCATCAGATATCCAAGAGCACCATTTTTTTTAATTTAAAAACCTATAGTAGTGCTTTTGTTAAGACGCCCTGGGAGTTCTAATACATGTATTGCACCAGTTCTTTAAAAATCGCTTAGTGGTGCTCTTTAGAAGACGCATAGGGTGTTTTGATGCATTAATAGCATCGATGCTTTGTTCAAATATAACACCGCATTTTTTTTAAAATTAAAAACTATAGTTGTGCTCCTTTTGGGTATGCACCAAGGAGTTTTACTACAAGAAGGGGATCGATGCTTTGGGTGTATATAGAACAGACAATTTTTAAAAGTTAACTTTTTTCTGATGTTATCGATTATTCAAGCATCGGTGCATTTTATCATTTACTGCATTATGTTGTTGTTGTTGTTTTTTTTTTTTCTCTAGAAAAATAAATTTGCCACAATTCACCATGTTCTAGTCGGCATTGGTGCTTATATGGATAGTAACGTACCAGTGTGTTTGTATATTGTAGATGCATAGTCAAAAAAATATCCGCTAAAACATCTGCCCATCCGCCTCCACTACAAACATATTTTTGGGCTATTTTTATAGAGGCTTCTGCGAAAACCTCCTCTGGAAGGTCTTTTCCTTGTAGTGCACATCTCGTTCTTTTCTTCTAGTTCATTTTTTGTTCAACCAATATCAGCTCTTAAGTTTTCATACTATAGTTATTTCTCCTTCAGTCAGATACTCGTCACCTCTTCATTCTCCTTGCTTCTTCAAATTGTGTCCTCGAGCTAATAATTTCCTCCTTGAACTAATGTTCTCTTTAATCACATACATGCAATAGTTTCTTATGGTCTCTACTCTCATTTTCTAGTGTATCTATTTTAGCCAATGTTGATTCAAGCCTAGCTTGTTTTTCATCTATGTTTTCGTCATGAGAATCAAGTACATTCACATTAGTAGAATAAGTCTCATTTGATTGAACACTTTCTTTTTGACAAAACCTTTTCTTCTTCCTTCTTTTCTTATTCTTTTCTACACCACTACTACAAGTATCTCCATCATGCATGACCTGCAACCTTTCCCAAAAAAAATTGCAAAATTTAAATCTATCATTATCTCAAAATCCATATTGTGAAGGTTGTTATACATTACAAATTTTGCATGAGAATTCCATCATTGTTCCTGCTTAGAGGGCGAAGTTTTTGTTGTATCCATCACACACTAGTTTCCATACATTAGTTCCATAACACATCAATTCATATTTTACTTTTTTTTCCATTTCCTGAAAGTTTGCATACTAAGCACAAGTACCTTTTGATATTCCATGACTCAGCTAGGTCTACCTTCCAGTTGTTAGGCTTACATAGAAGGAACCTGCTCTTATACCAAGTGTTGGAAACTTATCTAAACTAAGAAGGGGGTGAATCAATTTAGAACATTCATGATCATTAAATTATGATTACTTTTCAATGATAACTAAACTATTAAATGAGCAGCATACACCTTATGGACAACTGATTTAATAAATAACCAGTGTGTAATGTAAACCATAACATCAATCAGCACATAAAAGTAACACATGGACACCATATGTTAGTGGAAACCCATAAAGGGATAAAACCATGATTTTATTCTTATTGTGATGCCAAGAAAAGCTCCCACTTCCTCTATTACATCATATTTTCGATAGGCTCCAACCTACATGAATTTGATACCTCAATTTCTTCTGCAAGCTTCAACTTATAAGGAATCTCCAACTCCCACAAATTTTATGTATACTACAACCCACATGAGGCTCCTACCTCAACAAGGTCCAACTTGTTTTTTATCAACCTACAACTCGAAAGGAGACTGCAATCCCATGATACATATAAAATAATTTGTTGGTTTACCTAGTCTTACATTCATAATACCTCCATCTTTGTTTTTGCCTCTTCTCCTCTTCAAATTTTCTTCATATGTACCAGGTAACTCACAAACTAAAACTTAACCATCTCACACACTTTTTAACTCACTAACATTTTAGCCTTCCAACCTCACATTTTTTATAAACAAACTTTAATGACTGTTAGTATTAAATACATGAATCCGAAAGAGAAGTATTTTCTCCTTACATTCCAAGGGTGTCTCTTTGTTTCTAAACTCTTTCAACTTTTGAATATTAAAAAAATACATAAGATGAATTTCTAAAAAATCAATTAATATGCATTAGTATAAGCCACTTTAATGATTACAATAACCAAGCCATACACAATAACTTGCAACTTGCATCATCTTGCCTTTATTTTCATTTTCTTGCATCACAACATTCTAAGCACACCTAAAATACCTTTTTTATGTAACACTCAATCAATCACTACAATCACGAAGCATCTTCAAGGATCACGGGCATTTATAATCAACAACATTCATCTAACAAACTATTCATACCTACAAAATACTCAACAATTTTCACAACCTCAACATAATACATCAACATTTCATAGCATGCATAAGAAGCATATTATCAACTGAGGAACTTGTTCATCAACTGATACTTTGCCATCACCCTCTCATGTTGTCAATAGTTTTGTTTTTCTTAGAAGGCCACACCTTTGTTCTAATTTAAACACCTCTATTTTGTTGTCATCACATTCTCTATTCTATCTTGTTGCTCACAAGCATGTCTTTGTTCTCTGACAAGTAACATACTCATTTGCACCCCCTTGAACATACCTTGTTTCTCATACCTCTTCACACACATATGGTGGTGACACTTTTTTCAATCATGACAAATCTCAACTCCTTCATCTATGATCAACATATCCTCTACAACATATCTTGCAACATATCACACATACCAAACAAAAAAAATATAGCATTGCACTTAGATATAACAAGTATACCTTAATGCTCCTTTTCCTTTGATGTTCCTATGTTATGCCTTTGTTTCTCCTTTTCCATCAATGGCAACAATTCCAATAGTGTGACCCATGTTTCCCTGGTATATTCATTGATAAAAAAACTATGAAGTACCTTTCTCCTCTTAAGATTTTCTTTTTTAGGTCTGTATATATCTGTATGAACTAGCTCCAGTGATCTATTCAATTAATATTTTTTTTCTTGAAGTGGACCCTTTTCAACTTCCCAAACTGACATGGCTTGTTTATGGAATTATTTGTCTTATGTCTTGCATATTTTTTACCAGATTTTCAAAATTGAAATGCCTCATACTTGTATACAATAAGTAGCTTTCATCTACATTACTTATGCAACAATAATATTTGGCTCCATCAAAGACATATACATTGCTAAGAGTTCTAATTACCTTGGATATTACTTTCCTAAATTCAAATTTCCTTATTTCACATCATTTAGTGTTATGTATCCATATAAAAATAGCATAGAAACATGAGAAAATATAGATCAACGACTTGAATATAAGCCACTTCAAGGGGGAACATCCCTTTACATCACATAAATGAACAATTTTTGGATGATTCAAATGACAAGACCTCCTTGGTATATATAGGAGTCTAAAGGGTCAAAATATAATTAGGGCCTACATAACAATAATAATGTAAGGGCACAACAATAACAAAATAGGGCCTACACTAATATTATAGGGACCTAACATACCCCTCTCCTTCAAAAAAGTGTTGTCCTCAAAAAAGTGAGCATAATTGTGTAATTACCACTCATTGTTCCTTATTCAAAAGCTTTGTCATGCCATTAGAGTGGATTATTTTCCCAATTTTCCCTATGATACCCCTTAATTAAATTTCCTCCCAGAAAAATTCTCAAAAAAAATTCTTGAAAATTAAAAGTTACCATCCCCATAGATTGTATCCATTGAACTCCTAATACAACATCAGCACCACCCATTGGAATGGAAAACATTGGACTATTCAATACATACTCCCCCATTACAAGGTATGGTTGGATTCAATTTTTCTTCTTTCAACCCCTAGAGTTGGTTCCTAGCGCATATCTTCTACTTTTGATGTTTCTTGTTCATTTCTTTCTCCTCTTCACAATTTATGTAAAATAATTTCTTCTTATCACACTTAGTGTATTTTCTATCACAACTATAGCAAAGTCATTTTGTTCTTTTTTTTCTAATTGTTGTGATGTTAACCTTGTAGGTTGTGGGAGGCTAGGAGCGACAACACTTCCATATTTATAGTTGTGAGTGGTAGACCTCCATGTTGCCATAATTTTTCTTGCAACTTTTCTTTCCACCTTGAATGCATTCTCCAATGAACTAGGTTCCCAAAGGTGAACCTCATGGTGTATGTTATCCTTTAAATTCCCTAGGAAGACATCAATGGGACACTCCTCAGGAATATCAGTTACCTTGATATTCACTCTTTGGAAGTCCTCAATGTGCTCCACAACCTAAACCTTTTGTTTGAGATTTATCAATTGGCTGAAGAATGTACTTCTCTTTGTATCCTCATAATGTGTTATCAATTCCTCCATAAAAAATTTCTGAGTGACAAGTCATTTATGAGAATAAAGACATCGATACCACACAAATTGATTTTGTTCTAAATATAAATATGCAATGCATACCTTTTGTGTGTGTGTTGCACATTGTGTAGATCAAATAATTTCTCCTACTATAGTATTCATGTTACCTGATCCTTTCCATAAATCTTCCTTATATCGATATTTAGAATTTGTTTGATGTTGAACCCAAATTTAGTCTTTACAGTCATGATTCACATTCATTTTGTTTTCATCATGAGTTTCATGGAATACCTTGTCACCATTAGGAAGCATTTCTTGTAACAACTTTGTCAAACCTTCCACGTATGCTTTTAAACCTTACGTCCCCTTTTAAATTTTCCATGTCCCCTTTTATTTTTTCTTCTAAACCATCCATCTTAACATTCATCACTCCCAATTAATTTTTGGTTTCCCTTTGTGAGAGAAAAAATTGTTGCACATGTTCTTGCAATTTTGATATATCATGTTGCATTTCTTCATCTTCATGTGTCATAATAGATTTTTATAAGGGCTTGGTGGGCGTAGAATTTTTTTGTTTGGGAAGCATTTTGGAACCAATTAATAATATATATGCTTCATTATTCCCTTTGAATCACTTCAAAATGATTTTTCAAACAAATTTATACATATTTAAAAATACACACATTTTATGAGCTTGTTGATATATTTAGCCTTAAAACCATTGTATCTCTATGATTTCAGCCTCCCAAAGTATGAAATTGTGTCCTAGCATAGATACTTACGTCTTATTTCCAACCCCGCAAGTTAGACTGAAATTGGATTCTTCAAGTCAAAGATAGGCCAAATATGCCAAGATGACCTGATTATGGACTGATTCAGTGGAGAAAACTTGTACAGGATGCCACATGCCACTGTTTCAACCTTTAGCCTTGAAAATAATACTCAAAAAACTGCATTTCGTGCAATTTCTATCACTTTTTATGAAAATCAAATTTGATGCTCGAAGTGAAAGTTATGATGATTTTCCCTAGAACACTTGTTTGAGACTGAATTCTGGAGCATACAGAAACCCTAAATTCCTTAGAGCATATATCAGAAAATATATTGAACCAATGCATAAAATTGTAACCAGATGTTAATAAATATTTCTCCTCCACGTGGTAGCAATTTCATAATCTAAATCATCATAGGAAAAACATTGTATCGAAAATTCCACAATGACTTGTTCGGAGTAGAAAAATTGTAGGATCAAGAGCTTTGATACCAAATTTTATGTATCCAAATCAAAAGAATACATAAACATAAGAAAATATAGATCAAAAACTTTATAATAATCCACTTTGAGGGGAAACGTCCCTTTACATCACATAAATGAACAATTCTTGGATGATTCAAATGACAAGACCTCCTTGATATATATAGGAGTCTAAAGGGTCAAAATATAATTAGGGCCTACATAACAATAATAATGTAAGGGCACAAATAACAATAGTGAGATTCTAGTGGGCACAACAATAAAAATATAGGGCCTACACTAATATTACAGGGACCTAAAATTTATAGTGAAATGTGAGGTCATATCCTTGGTCGGGTGGTACGTGGAAGTCTCTGACTTGGTTGGAATTTTCATATGTTAATATGAGACATTTACTTATGGTGATCTATGAATAATTGTAATGATTATATTGGTGATATTATTGTTGGGTTGCCATGGTTTATATGTTGGTTATTTTCAGGTTATATGTTGTTCATATGATGTGTATCTTTTATGGCTCTTGTCATGAATTCTTTAGCTATTGATCAGTTGATGAATGTATAGACTAATAAGTGTTGTTGTAGCTATGTGGAGAGGGCATAGGGCCTTCTCAGTGATTCTTAGCTACATCTCAAAGTTTTATGATCAGATATGCATTCACTACTTGTAGCTTACATGTTTTCCATATGTTTTATGAAATGATTGTCATGGTTAGGTCAAGTTTTTTTACTCAAGTTTTAATGTTTAGCTTTGTTTTCATGTCTATAATGATTCTGGAAAGTCTCAAGTAGTTATAGGTAGTTGTATGGCGGCTAACATGGAATTCTGGCTTAGATCTCGGGACCGCACCCTCTGAACTGGAAATTTTGGGCTACAACCAGACTCAAGCAGTGTTGTGTGTCTAGTTAGAGGCCTTCAAATACACCTAGGCCTTGTCATGCATGAGGTTGGGAGTCTAGGTCATTGAAGCAAAGCCTCAACTCAGGGTTTCGTCACCCAGGGTGGTTTTTTTGCCCTTGAGTATCTTGAGGGATGTTGTGAGTTGTTAGTTTGTGGTCAGTTTGTAGGCACCACTTCCTTAACTGAAGCTTGGAGGTTGGGTCACTCATTGCAACTCTTCGTCTCATGTTTACCTTGGAAGGCCGATAAAATTGGGTAAATGTGGGATGGGTGGTTGCAGGATTGGTTTCAGATCTCCTAGGTTAAAACACTTGGACTTAATGGGTGGAATGTGTTTTTCATGCATGCATGTCAGTTTTCTATGTGTTCGTTATGCATGCATTGTGATAGCCATTATTGCAGTAGTGTTGTCATGTTGAGGTTTATGGTGTTGGTATGTTATGATGATTGATATGTCAATTTAAGTATATATACATATGTTGTGCTAATTCGGGTTGATTGTGCAAAATATATAACCTCCCTTGAACTTCACTAAGGTATGTTGATTATGTTTATATTTGATTTATCTAACATGGTATGTTTGTAGGAACAAGATCAAGATGACTAGAATAATGGTGGACTACAATTCATGTGATTCTCCCTGCATATCAAATGAACAACATGGTGAAGAGTACTCCCCTGACCTAGCAAATACATTGAGAAGTTTGAAATAAAATATCAACAGTTGTAAGGTGGATAATGACTGAATCATTCAGTCACATGAAAGACTTTCCTGGGCATAAGAAAAGCAAGCGGAAGTTAATGCAGTCATCCTTCAGAGTTTATCATATTTGCAGAGACAGGGACCACTCTGGAGTAGTCAAGGATAGGAGGAAAGGAACAATGGGGCATATGGTACTAGGTCTCAATCAAGAAACAAGTTTGACAGGGATGACATAGTCAAAGATGGTAGGTTCTTGGATACACCTAATAGGAGAGGTAATGATTGTGGGTTCTATTCTAGTTTTGGTTAAGAGAGACATCATCATCACCTCCATCATTTGTATAGGAGGAGTGAGAAGTATTACTTTCCATAGGAGTTCAAGAAAGAAAATCATCCTCCATTTGATGGAGAAATGAAGAAGTCACAATATGTAGAAGCTTGATTGCTTGGGATCATGATTATTCGGAAAATATGAAAGTTGGGATAGCTACTTCAGTCTTAAAGGAAAAGAATACATTTGGTGGGAAGATGTGAAGAATTTCAGAGGCATTCAAGGAGAGGATCTAACTTGGAGTGAGTTTGAGAGACCTTTCAGGAAGTATCTATCTAAAAGATACTATGATGATAGGGAAAAGGATTTCTATGAGTTGAAGATGGGATCGATGACAGATGAGGAGTATACTAGCAAATTCTTGGAGTTGTTAAGATGTGTGCCTTATCTTAAAGAGGAGAAAACATTATTCATAGATTCATTGGTGGGTTGTCGGTATCATTCAAAGACATGGTTGATTTTGATGATCCTAGAACATTGGAGGAAGCCATCAGAAAGTTGAAGCACTATTATGAGAAATCAAAGCACAAGACTGAGTCTAAGTAGGATTGGAAATGTAATGATAAGAATAAAGGAAAGTGGGATAAGAAGAGAGGAAAACCTCATGATACATATGACAAGGAGAATGTAGTGTCGTGCAATAAATTCAAAGTAGTTTACTGAGGACAAGGATTTCAGTCTGAGGAGTAGAACAAGGGTGATGGCAAGAATCCTTTGTAGTCTTGGACTTGTGGCAAGGATCATCACAAGAGGTATTGTCCATAGCATCAGGGTGGCAGACTTCAAATTTACATTTCTCAGGAGGCACATACAGTTGGGGATATTGGACAGAGTATCCCTCATATTTATGCAGCAGCAGATAATAGGCATGTTGATCATTAGGCATCTATTATCGAGATGGAAGGTAAGCTTTTTGATCAAGTTGTTTCTATTTTTATTGATTATGGATCTAACTATAGTTATATTAGTCCTAACCTAGTGGATAATTGTTGCTTGAATAAAGAAGTGCATGCAGAGTCTTAGTTGGTGCAGTTGGCTACAAATAACAAGAAAAGGGTTCATCATTGGGTAAGATATTGTGTATTTGAGCTGAAAAGTATGTCTACATCATCACATCTAAATG
>APFE031128910.1:33596-58011 GCA_000404065.3 Pinus taeda
TCCCCGTATTATTATTATTGTGCCCCATAGAATCCCTCTATTGTTATTTTTGTGCCTTTATATTATTATTGTTAGGTCGGCTTGGTTATATTGTGACCCCTTAGACTCCTATATATAAAGGAGGTTTTGTCATTTGAATCATCTAAGAATTGTTCATTTGTGTAATGTAAAGGAGGTTGCCCCCTCAAAGAGGCTTATTTCTAAGGCGTTGATCTATCTTTTCTATATTTTTGTAAGTTGGTTTCATAACATGGATTATCATCTCACGACATATGGTTTGGTCATATTTAGGGACAAGATCTATGTGTCAGAAAACAGTGAGCTCAAGAAGCTTATCTTGAGGGAATTTCATGTCAAGCCATATTCAGGTGACCCAAGTTATCATAAGACATTGACAACAGTTAAGAAGTTCTATCACTGGTCGAACTTGATGTTGGATCCTTCAAGGAAATTTTTGGGTCTTAGAGCCTAGATTTTGGTTACAAATTGTAACTTCGATGTAAAGACTCCGCATTTTGTGGGCACGGAGCGCATAGCTTGTAAATGAGTCATAAGGTTGTTCGCCCTTAATTTTGTAATGTAATGTCGGTTGTAGAGATCTACCCATGGTCTGCAGACCATGGGATTATATAAATAGAGCGAAGCTCTAAGTGTAAATAAATAATGGAATACATCTAAGAAGTCTAAGGATGAAGAGTTGAGTCGTATCTAGAGCGTAAAGTCTAGTTTGGGTCATAGAGTAGGAGAAGGCTCTGTAGCTGAGTGCATAGAGGCCTAATAGTCCACAATTGAGTGCGCGGACCCCTACAGCTGAGTGCACAGGGCAGGTTGAGTCTGTAACCATTGAAGCATTAATAGAGAGAAGTTTTATATCATTCCTGTGTATTTATTTCTTGTTTCCCGCATTGAATGTATTGGGTATAAATTACATTTATGTTGTTTATATGGTGCACGAACATGTACGAATATGTTGAATAAGTGAATGTGAGATCAAATATCTATTTATGCAAAGTTAACTCACCTTTGTAAGAAGATAAGTAAGATCCATGGTATAATTTAGGGAAATAGCATAGATCACTGCCATAGCAGCGTGAAAGCATCTTAGCCCCTAGTTAGGGCTACGCGAAGGTCTCGCAGGTCAGCACAGTGTGTGAAGTGACCTGCACAAAGGTAGGCACAGTTGGAATAAATCAACCCCTCAGACATCTCAAGGGTGCAGAAACTTGGTTCTAGCATCCCCCCATATTGCTTCGGGTGAGACTTCAGTCCGCTCTCTACGGGCTGATGCCGAAAGGGCCAGTAGTGTAGGGATTTGTTTGGCTAAATAACTTTGAACCTGGGTCAGGCCCCATCAAGCCAACACTTGAAAAAAGAGGTGGTTGAGTATGTTGTGAAAATTTTTTATTATCAATAGGCAAAAGTAGAGAGTAAGCATCCAAGTGGTTTATTGCATCTGATTCTGATTCTAGAGTGGAAATGGGAGGTCATTTCCATGGACTTCATTACAGGTTTGTTGAGGACAACGAAGCAGCATGATTATATTATGGTTGTGGTTGACAGGTTGACCAAGGTAGCTCATTTCATTGTATTTAAGTTTATGAACTCAACTAGTGACATAACTCGGATTTTCATCAGAGAGATAGTGAGGTTACATGGTACTCCTATTAAGATTCTATCCAATAGAGATGCCAAGTTCACTTCTAGGTTTTTGAAAGATTCATTTGAAGGTTTGGTGAGAGAGTTGACTTTCTGTACATCTTATCATCCGTAGATAGATGGACATATAAAGAGGGTCAACAAGATTCTTGAAGAAATTTTGAGAATGTATGCCATGCATTAGCAGAGGAAGTGGGAAGAGTATCTTCCAGTGGTTGAGTTTGCTTATAACAATGGATATCAGGAATCTTTGAAGATGAGTTTGTTTGAGGCACTTTATGGGCAGAGTTGTAATACTCCCATCAGTTAGAGTGATTCAGTGAATAGGGCATTGATTGGATCGGATATGTTGGCAGAGATGGAATAGGGAATGCAGGTTATCAAGAAGAATCTAAGGGTAGCATAGGATAGGAAGAAGAGTTATGAAGATCATCACAAGTTATTTAAGGAGTTATAGGTTGGGGACCATGTGTACTTGTGCATCAAGCCAAAGAAGAGATCATTGAGGATTAGATCATGTGCCAAGCTGGCACCTCGGTATTTCAGACCTTTCGAGATCCTTGAGAGGATTGGACCAGTGGCCTACATACTTGCACTACCTCCGACAATGAAATTCCATGATGTTTTCCATGTGTCATTGCTTAAGTATGTAAAAGATGTTGATCATGTGATTGATTGGTCTGTATTATAGGAGGATCCAGAAGGATAATTCCAGTTGGAACCTCAGTACATTTTGCAGTGAAATATGCTCATGCTCTGGAATCGATAAATCGAGAAATTTAAAGTGTGGTGGAAGAAATTTAGGCCCGATGAAGTTAAATGGGAAATGGTTGATCAAATTTGGGGTATGTATCCTTCTCTATTTGTTGGTTGAGTGGATGTATTCTGATATATGTTTTAATGTTGTGTTTTAGTTATGTCTATATATGCATATGTATGTAAATACCACATCAAGTTGTGTTATAAAGCTCCAATAAGTGGTATGATGTTCATGGTAAGATGGTCATGGTCTTAGTAGTATGATATGATGTAAATGTTGCATCGAGTTTTGTTATAAAGATCCATGGGAAACATGTGTTTTGTTGGTTTATAAGTGTTATTGAACATTGATGACAGTGTTCCCCCAAGGGGGAGGGGTTTGTAACACCCAATGGTTGATTTCCTATGTAAAAAAAATTAAGACCAAGGTCATGGGACATGTATTCCAAGATGAATGTTGGGAAAACGTAGTGATGGGTATCACTGGTGCTTAATAAATGGCTATGGAAATTGGCAAAGGAAAAGTGGTAATAGTTGGAATTTTATTTATGAAAATAAAGGAAAATGGGAGAAAATGGAGATGAAAGGTCTCAAATTTTCTTGAGAGAGAAACTGAAGGGAAAATTAAGGAAAATTAAGAAAATAGAGGACTCAATCATAAAAAGGCTTATGACGATCATTTGTTGGCCTTTTTTGGGTGGATCTCTCTTCTATTATCTCACTCTCTCATACTCTTTCACACTTAGCGTATTCTTGGAGCGTGCTTAGAGCACTCTAGTTTTCACTTGGATTGAAGAAAGAAGGCACGGGAAAGCAGGAAAGTGCAAGGGAATAGGTAGATCAGCAGCTATAGTTGGATTGTTTTGCAGGTTACAATTTGCATGTGTGATTTCTTTGTTGATTTATGGACGCATGGTATATGCATGTGAATTTTTGGTTATTTTTTGTCATTGGCATGGAGTTTTGCCTGGACTGATAATGATTTTAGCCTTTCCTTTCCATTTCCTAGATAATCATGGTTTCGTGGGTTTTTCCACTTGATTGTTTTCTGGTTAGTGCTCATAATTTCTTATGGTTGTGGGTTGGAACAAACACACTAGAGCCCTTAGTGGGTTGAGTTACTAGTCCCTGGAGTGGGGTTGGACAAATAATATGGAGCCCTAGAAGGTTGTGGGTTGAATTACTAATTCCTAGAGCCCTAGAAAGCTTAGGTAGAGATCGCTCTGGTTGGTGCTAGTGATGTCTGACCATGAGGTGGAATCAATGGTTGAGGGTTGAGGTGGTTTGGCCTTTGGATGCCCTAGTTTGGTTTTGTTTGGTTTATTCCATGAGATCCCGCATTCATGCTTGGAAAATGGCAAAGGGGTGGTTGGTTGAAAGGGAGATTTGGTTCAGCCCCAATCTATGGCCAGGTGGTAGGTGGAAGTTCCTGAATTGGTTGGCATTTTCATATTTTAATATGAGACATTTCCTTATGGTTATCTATGAGTAATTGTAGTGATTATATTGGTGATATTATGGTTGGGTTTCCATGGTTTATATGTTGGTTATTTTATGGTATATGTTGTTTATATGATGTGTATCTTATATGGCTCTTGTCATGAATTTTGTATCTATTGATCAGTTGATGAATGTATGGATTAATAAGTTTTGTTGCATATATGTGGAGAGGGCATAGGGCCTTCTCGGTGATTCTCTAATGAAGCTCAGAATTTAATGATCAGATACGCATCCATGACCTGTAGCATGCATGTTTTCCATATGTTTGACGAAATGATTGTCATGGTTAGGCCTAGTTAGGTCAAGCTTCTGACTCAAGTTTGAATCTTTAACTTTGTTTTCATTCAATAATGATTCTACAAAGTCTCAGGCAGTTCTAGGAAGTGGTCTGGAGGCTGACCTGGAATTTTGGTTCAAATCACGGGACCACACCCTCTGAACTGGAAATTTCGGGCTACAACTGCACTTAGGCAATGTTGGGCATGTGGTTGGAGGCCTTCAACTACACCTAGGCCTTGTAATGCATGTGGTTGGGAGTCTAAGTAACTAAAATAAAGCCCCAACTAAGGGTTTGGTCCCCTGGGGGGGTTATTTGGCCCTTGAGTGTCCTGTAGCCCTAAGGGATGTTGTGAGTTGTCAGTTTGTGGTCAGCTTTTAGGCCCCACTTCCTTAACTGGAGCTTGGAGGTTGAGTCACTCATAGTAACTCTTAGTCTCATTTTTACCCTGGAAGGCCAGTGAAATTGGGTAAATATGGGAGGGGTGGTTACACTCATATGGGAGAAAACCACAAATATTCTTTTCTTTATACAATTAAAGCATGCACCAACCTATATTACAACATTTATAGGGACCAACCTATAGGAGACACAAATCCCCTCAGCTTTAAAAGCACCAACTTACTAGAGGATTCAATTTCTTCAAGCCTCTAGATATTTGTTTCATCACATTTTCAAACTGGATTCGGAGGCACCTTATATAATTTTTTTATTGAAAACTCCCTTTAATTTAGATTTGCTTTCTTTCTTTTCTTTTTTTGTAGTAGTATTGTATTTTCGGTTCACTAATATTCTTCTCCCATGTAGAATAATACACCACTCTATTTTACATTATCTTTACTAACACATATCTCACACTTATCTGCTTCACACGCTCTATTTATCCATGTTTGCTCAGATATGCCACCACACTATCTTTGAGCTTTTTTATCATCTCTTACAAAACCAGATCTCTACATATCCCATGTCTCTTCATACAAATTTCACATTCGCTTCACCTTTTTTCTCTCTATATGCACATGTTATTATTACATGTGTATTATCCTCACTCTAGCTTCTTAATGGCATATATGTTATCTCATATGCTATGATCAACACACTGTTTTCTAACTGTTTGTTTCTATTTATAGATTTTGTACACACTAATTTCCCCATTTACATCTAGATCTACACCTATTCCTTCCTAGGCATATTTTATTTTAATTTTTTGGGATCATCCATTGTAACCACATCCTTGGTGGGATTTCATTGTTAAAACTATGACCTCTCTCCATTGGTAAGTTCCCAATTTGTTTCTATGAAATCATCTCATTGGGAGCTACTATCCAACATTGTTATGCCACATAACCTTGGGTTACTGAAACACCACTATCAATGTACAATATTGTGACAGAAGTCTCGAGACTATTAAACAAATTTCACCTGATGGAACTCCTTTTTGTTTGCAACAACTAATGGCCAAATGTTCAATTTCTTTAGGACTTCGACCCTTGGGATAATCCACTATCATTTCCGTTTTACCATACAAATTCTCAATGGCCTAAACTTGAACTAACACCAGACTTGAACATACTACAGTTGAATGTTAATATTTCTGTTACTTTAGGACTTCGCCCCTTGGAACGATTCATTGTCAAATCCACTTGATGCTTTTAGTGCCTCAACGACTTGAGGTCTGGTATGGCACTCATTAGTGTTGTGTACATATTGTCATGAGTATTTTGTCTATCGAAGGTAGAAGACATCATTTTTAATACATAAAGACATGACCACACAATGATATGGCATAGACCTTGAGGTCTTTGAATATGTTGTGTCATGCCCCAATATACTAATCACCAAGTTTCATTTATTCTTCTTCCACGTGTCTTCCCATGTCACCTAACACGTGTCATCTAACACCTATCTGATGATCCACCCAAAAACACCAAAAAAGAGTGCCACATGTAATGACATCATTTGTCCTGCCACCTAGTGTCCATATCATCTTGGACTGCATGTCTTTCCACCTCATCTTAGGGTTTGACCTTCTTGTCCTTTTTTTATCATCGACCTTCTTGGTTTTCTCAGTGTTTGGCATGAGAATCCTCCTCATCTTGCTACCTGATGACCTGATATGATTATTCGTTTACTGATAATTATTTTTCCATCATTGGACGACATAGAAATTAAGCATAAAGATACACCAATTCACCATTTTACTTCCTCAACCTTATTAAATTTTTTCCTTCTGCTTTTTCGCCTGTCTCTGCCTTAACATTAGTGACCTAATTTTTTGGCCTTCTCGACCTAATTGAGCTTAGAATGGGTTAAATTTTAACTCATAAAATAAATGGTAGAGGTCTTAAGATTCTCTTTTTGACCTAGGGATTCCCCTATTGTTATATTAGATGCATTTGTAGAGATATGGAAAGGTAAAGTCTAGCTAGGCCCTCTTAACACTGCTATTGTAGACAGTTTTTCTTTCAGTTTCTCAAAAGCATATTGACAATTGGAATTCCTATATAATTCTATGTCTTTAGTAAGAAATTTAAATAATGGAAAGGCTATCTTACTGAAACTTTGTATGAATCTATGATAATACCCTCCATAACCTAGAAAAATGTGGACTTCTTGTTGATTGGATGGACTATATATGTTAACAATGACTTCAATTTCGGTTGGATATAAACTCATTCTTGTAGTAGGTATATGGTGTCCCAAAAAAAATACTTCTATTAATAAGCTGAAACATTTGGCATTGCTGAGGGCTAGATTAGTTTCTATAAATATTTTTAGAAATTTTTCTAGGTTAACCAAATATTATTCAAAAGTATCGTTATATATAGAAAAATAATTAATATAAATTTCAACACATTCATGTATGAAATCAACAAACATGGCTAGGATCACTCTTTTAAATCTAGTTGGTATATTACACAAATCAAAGGGTAATATATTATAGGCATATATTCCCCAAGACATGTAAAACTTGTTTTGTCCTTATCCTCTAAAGCTATGCTTATTTAATTATTACCATTAAATCCATCTAGGAAAGAAAAATATTTCTTCCCAGCGAAGGTATCTAGGACTTGATTGATGGATGGAAACAAAAAGTGATCTTTACAATCAAAACAAACTTTCCATTTCCCATTCAATTTAGGTACGATGATGAAAAGGAGAAACCCATTCATTATCAGAGATAGGGTATATAAAATCTACCTTTAATCATTTTCAGAGTTCATCTTTTACTATCTCCTTAAGGATTGGATTCATTTGTTGTTGAGGTTGCCTTGTTGGTTTTTCACTTTCTTCTATGTAGATATGATGAATGCATGTGCTAGGATGTGTGTAATCCCAAGCAAATTTTTTGGAATACTTCTTTAGCGCTTGAATCAATCGGCTTTCTGGAGATGCTTCTGACGTGGAAGTGATATTTACAGTTTTTCCTTGGTTCAATTTAAATAGTTTTAGTATTTGAATTAGCCATTGAATTAATAGGAAAAATTATCTGAAGTAAAGATTGTAAGAATTTGTTGCACAATGTACTTGAAAATTTTGTTCTAAGAGATGGTTTGTAGTCATATACTGAGTTGCTTTCAAATGTTCTTCAATATCTGGATTAAATGAAATAATAAAACAATTTTTTGTTTGTTGCATCCCCAAAAGCAATAGCTTGATTGATAGTAAATATTGGTTTAATTACTTCCTCCTCCAAGTCATTTTGTTCAAGCCAGCATAGTTACTCTAATTCGTTTAATGTTTTGGTAGGGGGGATATAATGTTGTTTCCTTACTTTCATTTCCTTTTAAAATTGACATTTGTCATGATCTACAATTGATGAATGCATCATTTATATCAAATCGTGGTCTTCCAAGGATGAGGGGATGTCCATCTAAATTGGATTTAAACTATAGAACTAAGAATTCCACTGGATGTTACCAAGAATCCAAGGAGACTATTAAATCTTCTATTACGGCTTCTGGCTTACTCCTTGATCTATCAACCAGTTCAATTATTATATATGTTGGCCAAAGATTGTCTAAATGTAAGCATTGCATTGACTCTAATGTCATTACATTAGTTGTTGCATCTAAGTCAATTAAAGTATTTGGTATTGAAATATTGTCAATCATAATTGTAACCATACGAATTCCTAGATCAACATACTTTTCTATTTCAATTAATTTTGACATTAGGCTAGCCAAATAACCGATGGCATGTATCATATTTGGGTCTTCCTTTCTTCTCTTTGATTTCTTAAAGCATGTTTCCTTGATTGTTCTTGTATGAATTGGTATATCTTTAATACCTTGCAACAAAAGGATCTTAACAAAAATATTCTTCAATTTATCTGGAAATCATGATCAAGAGGGATCACTAGTTTTCTAGAATAAGTTCTTCATAAAAGGGAGGTGATTTAGCTCTTAATGATTGAAATTTTTGAGCTTTTGTGGTTTTAGATGTTTCTATGTTTTTATATTTTTCTATGCTTTTAGATGTGACATTTTTGTTTGGAATTTCCTCAATTTCATCTTCTTATTCTTCTATAATAATAGGAGATTCCTTTGAAAAACCTTTCCTAACCTTAAGTGAATATTATCAATCAAAACAATTGTGTAAGCGGGAAATGTTCCTTCCTTTGTGTCATGCAAAAAAACAGTTCTACTTTACTATTAGGATTTGCCACTGGCTAGGCTAGTAATTGTATAGGTTTGGGTTGAGGTTGGTTAGAAGGAAACTGAAGTTGTTGAGATTGGGTTATTTGTGGTACTGAAAATAATTTTTGAACATAGGGATTTTGAGGTTGTTAGAACTGTTAAAAAAGAGGTTGTTGTTGGTATGATTGTTGGGAATATGATGGTTGGTAAGGTTGTTGATAACAATATTGATAAGGTTGTTGGCGATCATGTGGTAATTTGTTTCCATAAGCTTGTCCTTTTCAACCTTGTTGATATGGTTGGTTTGAAGGTTGTTGAGGAGGCCAAGTCTGCTAAAGCATTGGAGCATTCCATGTATTCTATACAGGATATTGATATTAATAAAATTAGAAAGTTGGATCCTAACACATACATGTAGATCGAGGTCACGTAGTCCTTCTTGGAGGTGTAACATAATCATAGTGATTTCGTTGTTTTGCCTTATTTCTTTCAGGTTGTCTTCATCTCCAATATGTTTGGGCAATTTTTCATGGAGTGTTTCTCTACACAAATTCCACAAACTTCAATCTTATCCAAAGGACATTCACATAAAGGATGTTTCTTTATACACTTAGGGAAAAATATAGATAATACTTCAATATTCTCTTCTTGCCTCTTTTTAGTTTTTTGCATATCAATTTGTGATCCAGGTGGCTCCAGACACATGCAGAAGTCCAAGAGGACTCAAGAAGGGTCAAAAAAAAGTGTTTGGATTGTGCTCAAACCAAGTTCATGTTGAAGATCTCATCGTCGTGATCATGGTGTTGCAAATAGTTCTTCAAACCGAGTCCGTATGCGAAAGTTAGGAGTAGTCAAAGTTCAAGGTTGACTTGGGTGACTAGACAGGCTTAAGGAGGCAGCAATTTGGACAAAATCTGGCCACCGGATTTTGGCCCAGCTGGGCTAGATTCTAAGAAAATTTGTGGTCTATTTAAATTGTCTCCTTCGGCCAATTTTCCAATTTTTCAAAAAAAACCTTAGATTTATTATAAAAACAAAAAAATATATTTTTTGGGTGGCGAGCCACCAACCCTACCACCCCTCCAATATCCAACGTATAAAAACAAAATTAATTATGGGCCAATGGGCCATGACCCCCGTCGACCCTCCCTCAACCACCGTAACCAAAAATAAAATATTTAATTAAGGGTGGGCAGCCATGACCCCGCCACCCCCGGAGCCTACTCAACAATGTTACATTAATGGTGGGGGAGTGGGCTGTCAACCCCGCCGCCCTCTCCACCTCCCATATACACAGAAAATGTTGGCAGGAAAAGGGGTGCGAGCACCAAAATAGTGGACGCACCGTCCCACAGTTAAAACAATAAAACAACCATGTATTAAAATTGGGAGGGGCGGGGTTTGACCACCCGACCCCTCCTCAACGAGATTTTTAATTAGCCATTGCGCCCAACGACCCTCATTGGGTAATCTGCCACCCAAAAATATATCAGCCTTTTTGCATAGTGCACGAGGGGGGAGGCCAGGAGCAGGCACGGATTTCTATGCAGGTGGAACCCTGAGCAATGCAGAGAGGGGGTCGGAACCATGATCTGAGAAATTTCTGTAGCGGGACAGATTTTTATTTTGTCAATTTTCGACAAATTTTATATGGTTTCAGCATTTCCCAACGCCACGAACTCAACGGTGTTGTCTGTTTCTCCATCAGAGGTTTGCAATTTTCGGGCTTGTTCAATTTTGGAGATATAAGGTCGTCATTTTGATTTTTGATGTACTTTCATTATTTTTTCATCTAATGAAACAGGGCCTCCCCACTAATTCGAGTAGGGCGCAGAGACGTAGTCCCTCTTGGACAAAATACGATATCAATCATGTGTCTTCTATGCGTGACTTGCTATTCTTCTCTTTCTCTTCTTTTATGCACTTGTAATTTCATGGTTAAATGCAAGCTTAATATGTCATTCTTTAATGCATCACAAGGAAAAGATTTTTGGGATCAATTTTACAGCCAAGAGCATTTAAGAGGTCAGTTTTAAAATTTTCTAAAATATTGCTAAGTTGTGCCCTTATAACTCCTCACGTAGATGAATTAGTCAACTTTGAGAGGGCATCTCATTGTCCCTTATCAGATTTAGCTCTTTCTCTGGAGTATTTTGTACACAATTCAATAATTTGATGATAAGGTAATCGAGAAATATCACCTACCCCATAAGATTAAGGACATATATATATATATACATCATGGATTCCTTTTAAGAAGATTGCTCAGATAAATTCAGTACTTAGATTACTTTCTTTTGATTTTTGTAAGTTGTATGTAAATATCTCTAAGAATCTTCCAAACTTACATCCTCTTGTTGACTCATCCTAAAAAAGTCTTCTTTGGAGTTTCGATATCTACAATAAGGTTTATATTTTCTCAAGAATGTCTTTCTGATATCATCACAATATATTATAGTTGATTCTCCTAATCCCATGTAGAACCTTTCAAAGTGGCAGGGAATAGGTGAAGATTTTGAGGATCACTTATTGTATCCATATGTATGACATAAAATATCAAAGCCAAACAAGAAAGCATTAGGGTATTCTGTAGGCATACCATAGAATATTGGAATAATAGAAGGAGGATTGTTCTTCATTTTTACCTCAATTCCTAGGATTATAGGTGCATCTAAAAGGGAAACCAAAATTTAGTTTCATCATCTTGGTCTTCTTTTTCTTTGGCTCTTTCTCTTCTTCCTCCTAAATTTAATCCTCTTTCATCATGATTTTCCTTACCTTTTCTTTCCCTTTCTACTTCAATTCTTTCCCATTCTTCTCGTCTTTCTATTTCTCTTTCAAGCATTTCTCATTCTCTTTCTCTTTCATGTCTTCCTTTATTATGTTCCCTAATTGTATCTGTCATTTCTCCTTCAAACAATTTTGACACTTATTTAGCCCAATCAAAATCACCTTCTAATGTTTTATTAGGTAAGTGAGGTTGTTGTCCCTTAGATGTTCCTAGTTCTTCAAGGATTGGTTGAGAAGTTGATTTTCTTAGTTTTTCTACTAAGCATATTTATAATAGAACTTGTTTCCTCTTTGCTTGTTGATCTAATAATGTTAGTATTCCTACAAGTATCAACATTTTCCCTATAGATAGTTTTTTGGTCCAATTGTCAATAGTTATTCTTCCAACAATTGGTGTAGTTTGTTCTTATAATTATTTTTCAGTTTTTTATGTTCCTAGTACCACTAGAAGTTGATTCGTAGTAGGGGGTTTTTGTTTTATATACCTACCTTTTTTATCTCTAGGTCTAGTAAAATAAATCATAAATAAGCATAATTAGAAGTAAAACTAATTTAAGCGACAAATATAAACATGACTTGGACTTGCAAAGACTTAGTTGAAGTGAATGTGTGTGTTCCTACCTCACATCTTACTTCCTCCATTCCTCCAAATCCTAAATTTTTATATTGTGAAAAATTGAATAAAAAACTTTTAAAAAGACTTCTAAGTCTAGTTTATAACTTGAAATGTGCTTCTATAGCAACGATGCTAAAATTGTCAAGTTATTCTTTGAGCATCAAGCCATAATATTTAAATAAATTTGGGTGTTCATAAACTTAGAAGCACATTACAATATGTAGGGAGTTAGGCTAAATTAGTTTGTCATGTTAAACTAAGACTAAGTGTTAAAGTCAACTAGCAAAAGTTAAGGTCTAAAATTATAAAAAAGTTAAGAAAGCACGAAACAAAACTTTCAAAAGTAAACTAATCAAATCAAACTAATCACACTTCTTTGAAAGGTAAGTGCACTTATACTCAAAATCTATTGCATGCTTAAGCATACACTAGGTTCCCAAAGTTGCAATGGTTGACTCCTAGTCTTCTATTTATCATGCTCAAATATATTTAGTATTCACAATATAATCAAATGCTTGGAAATATAAATGACATGAATTGAAAACAATTCTCAAGTAGGTCTAGTTTGATGGAATATGAATGCACTAAGGCATTTTCCACTTATGAGAGAAAAAGGGATGGACACTTTTCCTAGTCTTTTACTCAACCCAACAATAAGCGTAATCCAACACTAGTTGAGAAGCCAAGAATTTACGAGGACATTTTCCACTTGTGAGAGTGAAAGGGATGGACACTCCTAGTCTTATACTTACCATATCAATTATCTTGTCGTCAAGTCATATACTAATCTAGGAAAGAAGGAATTAATCTAAGAAAGAAAAAACAAAGGTGCCTTGATGTTGTTAGTGTCAGTCTTTGCAGCCTTCCTCCAGTGATCAAATATGCTCTTACAAAGTGGTCTCAGAGTGTCAAAGTCAAATTTTATCATTTCAGTGAGTCTTCAAGCAAAATTTGGTCACTAGGTATTAGGTCTAGGGTTTGCTTTTACTCCTTTCAAAGTTGTCCAAATGTCGGTCCATGTCACCATTCAGCTGAGTGTACTATCATTCAGAGGGTTTTCATCATCATGTCAAGTTCCACTGGGTCATTTTACACCTTGTTCATGCTTCAGTTGCCCCTAGGTAAGGTCCATTTCCCTCTCCTAGGGTTTTGAAGGTAATTTCTCTTGGATGGCCAAATCATAAGAAAAACTTGTATCCTGATGTTAATACACCTTCCCCTATCCTTAATGTACCTTATTAAACACTTCCCATCACTAAGATCCCCCAAATTCCTCATTTTCGCACAAACCCTAGTTTCTTGCTACAAACCCTATTTTCTAGGCTAGGCCTGTGTTTTGCCTTTTTGGACCCCTTCCCCTCACTCAATATTTTAAATTCCACTTTCCCCTGTTTCCTAACATCCCTCCCTACTTCTCAATATTTTCTCAAGAATTTAGAAGCCCCCTATCCCCTTCATTTCGCTTCATTTTGACAAATCCCTTGTTCCACACATCAGGATAGGTTTTACTCCAATGATGTTTCTGATAAATAAAAGATGAATTTGGGATAAATGAGAGATTTTTTTTCCAAAATATGCCAAGGAATAAAAACCTCCTTCACTTTTTACACAAGTGTCATGGTTTTATAGAAATGTCAAAAATACAGTTGCCTCGGGAGAATTGATGCACCTCTGAAGTGACCTTTGGAAAATAAAGTTTTCTCCTATCTTGGTTGGCCAAATTACTTTCTTGATGCCTCAAATGATAACTAGACACAAATATCTTTCCAATGAGCTATCATGAGTTCAATTTTGAGTTGAGGAACACCTTTAAAAGTTGACTGCAACAGCACTCTGCCTTGAGGCAGCCTCATTTGGCACATTTTGACCAGTCTTGGGAGATTTGATATTTTACAGGGCAAATGAACTCCAAATTGGAAAATTAAAGTTGGGTTGGAAAGTAGACTCAAATACCTTTCTAAAAAGCTATCCCGCGCTCAATTTGGACACCAGTAAGGCCTCCAAAAGTCTTTTATAAAAAGCACGATGCATTGGGCAGGTGGTGCGGCGCATTGGGCTGTGATTTCCAGTGCAAAAAATACACTGGCGCAGTGCATATAAAGGGTGTGGCGCATTGAGTTTGATGCGCGGCGCACATAGCCAAGAAGCCCGAAAACTGCCAAATTTGCTCCAAAAATGCCTAAACAGCATGGATCGCCATTGATGCAAGTAGGTTGAGCTTCTCTCATAGTTTTTTATCAAAGATTGATGGTTGTTTGATGGTGTTTATTGCATGGTGAATGTACAAACTACAAACCCTACTTCTTCAAAGTTTCCAAAAGGAGCTTGCTGTTAGGGTTTTGAGTTGACTATTTTGCTACCAAGTATCCCCCTTACCTCATCACTCCCTAATTCCATACTCCACTTGTTTCCCTATTCCCCAAGTTCACACACCCCCTAATTCACTAATTCACTAATACCCCTTTCCCAAAGTCCCAAACTCAAACTCTTAAACCCTAGTCCCATACAAAAATTCCCAAACTACTCCCTAACCCCTTTTCCCTTAACTAAGCCCCTCCACATCAGTCCCTAAATCCCTCACTACTTTCCCTCTCCATAGTCCCTATATCATTGTTTTCCCTTGGTGGCAACAGTCAAGGCACATCATAAAATCACCTATTTTTCATCAAGGCAGTTCAACACATCAGCACCTACAGCTTCAAAACAGTTTATCCACCAGTAGGCGGACATCAAGGACTTGTCACTCAATTTACAGAGGGCTAAGTGGATTATAAATATTTGGAGCAAAGGAATAAGTAGCTTGAAGATCAGCATACAGTCATGGAGTTGCAAAACATCTGTGAAGACCGGCAGGCTGCCCAAAGAAGCCTAAATGAGATGACACCCATTCAGCAAGAAATAGAGGTTGATCGAGAGATTTTGCTTGAGAGGATCAACATTCATATTGGGAAGCTGTTGGTGAAGGAAAACAAGGACAAGGACATGCTCAGGCACATGAAAAACCATTTTTGGGCACGAACTCATGTTTGCAAAGCGAGGATCAAAACCCTGAAGGCAAGACTAAGGAGAGCACTAAAATGACGCAAAAGGAATGATAGGCTCCGAATCTTGGCCGAAGCTTCTTTGGCTGAGCATGATACCCAATGATGGACCTTCAGTCCAAATTTCAGCAAATTTGGAGAATTTTTTGTCAATTTTGAATTTTTTTGGCTTCAAAACAGATTTTCTTGCCCAACGCGTAGCGCCACTTGGCGCGCACTTATAATTGGGAGATCCTTTGGAGGAAAACTTTACATTTCTAGATTTGTTATGAAAATTTATGCATTCTCATGAATTACCTAAAGATTTCATCAAGTTCTGGGTTGCCTAAAGGGTCAAAAACACCCTAAAAATGGCCTTTCTGCCACTTTTTGCACCCATAGGAAGTAGTGTTGGGAGATCGGATGTTTGGAGGGGAAAATGGACACCAAATCTAGAAATTCCACTTGGGTTGGAAAGTAGACAGGTAGGGCTTTCCAACGAGCTATTATGAGCTCAATTTGGACTTCGGGAAGGGCCTCAAAATCAGCTCCAAATTTATGTTACGCATAGAGATTTTGGGCACGGCGCATAGAGAATTTTGGCCCATTTTTCACTCTTCAGCTCAGAATTTCGGCCAGTTTTGACTAGTTTCACTTTTTGATGTTACTCTTGATCTAACTTGATGTAATTTCATGACCATGATGTAATTTTGGCACATTTTTACTTGTTTTAGTAGATTCATTCACTAAAAAGTGAAAAGATGGTGAATGAATCAGTTTCATTTCATATAGAGGCAAGTTGTTTCTTTGCCTATTTTTCAGTTCCTTGTTTAGATATGGTTGAAACAGCTCCTAGAATAATGAGCTCGACCCCTAGAGGCATGGGAAAGAGTTAGGCTTGTCTATATCGTGTAATTTCTTAGTCATTTTCAGGGTTGGACACTTGGGATTGCTTGGCACTTCATTATACATTTGATTTCTACATTTTTGGCAAAGGAAAGACCAGCGTTTTGCAGCACTTGTTGGGATCCTTGTGGCTCTGTGTTTTGATGGTGTTTTTCTTCATGCAATTGTAAGTTCATTGATGTTTTATGTATTCCATTTCCCTTCTCTCTACTTCTGAAATTAAACAAATTGAGTGACAAAGGTAGAATTCATTAGCTTGTTGTGCTCTGCCTCAAACTTTTGTTTAGTTTTACTTGTTTTCATCTGTTTGGAGAGGATTCTTGCAACCCCTTGCCCTCTTCAGCTCCTCAGCGGTCTTTTCTATCCATTCATTTCATCTAAAGCATCAAAAATACTGCCTACCTTGCCCCAACTGGAACTCTGCAAAAATTTGGCCTCATCCTCGGACCCAAATTTGCCTTTCCCTTTTTCCAACAAAAACCCCAAAAAATCAAGTCAAATCCTTGCACTTCATACCTAGCCTAAAATTAGTTGTTATTTCAGTCATCTCAAGCCCCATCGATTATCCTTTGTTGAGATTGACCCGGAGAGAGCCCTCTCCTATCCTCGTAGGGCTAGCTACGAGGCTGAGCATGGTTTGATGTGGACCTAGAAGCTTACCTTTTCAGCCTAAGGTAAATCTAGGCTCTAACAAATGCAACCGTTAGTTGAGAGGTTGAGAATGCACTAGGGAATTTTGTAGTTGTGAGAGTCAAAGGGATGGACACTCCTAGTCTTGTACTTCACCCATCAATTAGTTTATCCTTGTATGCATCAATTACTCTATGATAACATAGAAGTTAATTAATTAAATATAAACAGTGATATATGTGCAAATACGAACAACTAACTTATGGACACATAAAGCAAAGATTGCAAGTATAAACAACATAATTGAAAACTCATGGAAATAAGAGTTTTCTAGCATTAATATGGAATAAACTAATATAAACAATATGTATCAACATACATGAGATCAACAACAAGTAAAATAAGTGCACAAGTTGAATCCGTGGGGGCCCTCCGCTCCCTTGTATGCACATCGAAGACTACCAACAGTAGAAAATCAAGAGAGTTGCATATATTACTTGAAATAGAACTGAAATCAAAGATTCGGAATTGAATTCTTTGAACACTAAGGTCACCAAAATAATTCTCAATTGTCTAGAATTACAAAATCTTACTTACAAGCCCCATTGGCTTGATTTTATACACAAAAGTGAAACTAACTTCTAAAAATATTCCTTGCTAGTAACCATAATCTATTCTAAGATTATATGTGGATCAAATAAACCTCTTTCCATGCTCATATCATGGAGAAAAGCAATTTAAATCAGATTTGTGTGGAACTTGGAAAACTTCCAAGTGTTTTTGCCTACGAACTGTCTACGTTAGTTTGGGTTGATTTTAGTTGAGTGAATATGCATTTATCCATCTCAAGATGTTGGCCAATAAAATCCATGTTATGGATTTTGAATGGTTGGTCTGCACATATGGAAACAAATGAGAATTTACAACACCTTTTGTTGTTTTTTCCCCTTGTAAAAATCTGGGCAGATCAACCCCAAAGGGAATCTTTTAAAGCCCATCAGCCAAACTAGCAAGGCCTGACCCGAAGGGCGTTGAGGAGAATTGACCCTATGACCTCTCGATCGGCGAGGTACTTAACAATGGGACTTGACTAGTTGAGCTAACCCTTGGGGCTACAAAACCTTTTGTTGTGTATGAATTATTTTTTTTAATTCCATTATTCTATGAATTTTTCAAAAATAGAAAATAACTAACAAAATACTTGGAAAATGTTTTATGATCCAAAATATAATCAAAAAGTGTCAAATGTGATATAAGATGGTTTTCCTAAGGCCAAAAGGTGGTGGTAAATCATAGAAAAAATTAGCCAAAATAGAGGATTGATATAACCCTCATGTAAATGAAATATTTAATATGCATTTTTCTTGGGATATATCATTCATTGTTCCATTAATTAATTCTTACAATGTTGCATGGAACCTATATGTTATCTCTACATTACAATTTTTCTCTCATAAATGTGGCAACGTTTATGGTTTCATGGCTACCATTATTGCAACTCATATTAGAATCCTATGAGCATGAAGCTAGTTATAACATGTGATAAACTAGGGTGTTTTTGTTGTTAGGTATGTAAATGGGTTGGTTTTGAAGGGAAGGGCCATGTCAATGAACTGTCTCTTGATTTTTCGAGTCAACTATTTCATTTGAGAGCTTCTTGACTAGTTTAAGCACACTCTCCATATATGTGGCTTCCTTTTCTATCGACTCATTCAAAATCAAAGGTTTTTTTCCATTGGCCTTCATTTCATCCTTAGGTGTATTTTGCCAAGGATGGCATTTATTTTTCAACTTTAATAGCCTCTTCAAATTTCAAGGCCATGGTGTCCTTCCTTGTTATTTTGATGAACATAGTTATAGATGGGTTTAGGGTTGAAGTATAATATTTTATATCTATTGGATTAAGAATTAGTGGGGATCTTGTTTAGTAATGTGGTGAAGCAATTTGAGATTTCCACAGTTATTCATGTTTTTAAAAGTTTCCGGAAGAGAATTGTGTAAATGATTTTATCCATCCGACGTTTTGGGTGGATACTCCACCCATCATCAGGGGTGAGTGGAGTGTCCACCTGAAGCATTGAACAGATCAAACCATCTACAGAGTTCTCTTCTAAAAACTTTCAACAATAATGTGGTGAAGCATTGATTGAAGTCATTAACCTTCTCTTTCTTTTCCATCTTTATTCCATTCAATTATTTTAAAAGAGTGGCAGGTGATTTTTATTCACCAAGCTTGTTAAGAGAATATTTCTCAAAGGCATCCCAACCGGTTATATAAGCAGCAGGAAGTTTGTAGTACTAGGTTGAGGCTGTATTCTTAAAGGTATATGGGAAAATCCTACATAACACATCTTCAGGTTACACATTCATCAATCATAAAGCCAAATATAAAAACTTATGTGGTGTTCAAGTGAGACTACCTTATCAGGACTGAATTTGGGAAGAAGCCTTTATGATATTTTAGGAAGATCATGCAGCATGCCTGTAACATTAAATTCCCCTTATGACATCCATTTTGGCTAAGGTTGGTCTACTATTATAAATGGTATACCTTCATAATCAGACTTGTCTTCTGATCCTGAGGAGGAATATAGGTAGTCAGCTTGACCAATTTTACCATTGGTACTAGATAATGCGTGAGTGGATGAGGGAGAACCAAAAGGAATTGGAGTGATTTGATTGAAAGTGCCATAAGTAACTTCAAGAGTTTCTCAATTAAATCCTCAACATAATTAATAAGAAATTGTATTTGGTGATTGGTATTTTGGTTTCCTTCTTTCTAGGGAGATGGGTAGCTCTAAGAAGTCTCTTAAATTGTTTGGAATAGGCTCAAGTAATACACTAAAGTGTGTTTACTTATGTGGGAGAGAAAGAGTACAAATATCCTTGGGAAGGTTTTGCATTTTCAAGGTCAAAGAAAATTTTTTGTAATTAATTTCTCTCTACGCATGTTGAGGGTTATTATGAAGGGTGTGGGGTTGTTAATTAGGGTCTTGGCCGTCAAAAATGAATGTGTGGTAAGAATAAGGAATTCTACCAACCATGCACTTTGAGGCCCTCCATTTACTTCCAATTTAACTGTTGACAGGGATAAATGACCCACCAATAGTTATCAAGGGGGTTTGTTTAGTATGAGGTCCCAATTTTACGTCACACTATTTGAGGTAAGATACCCATTTGGATTTTGGCATGGAAACATTATTGGTTTTAAGAATGTCGTGGGATAGGGATGATCATCACAATGAGGGAGATGAAAATTCTAAACTACAACTAACTAAATGCAAGATGCAACTAATCTATGCTAGCTAGAACATGAAAGATAGATGTGATTTAGGAAGCAATGAGTTGATAAACACATATGTATAGTCAAAGAAACAATACTTGATTTGTAGAATAACAACAAGTGTTTAACATACTAGATAAAATCTAGAATAGTTGGTATTTTAATCTAATAAGTATTCATTAATGAAAGTTTCAAAAATGAAACAATAAGCATGTGAGAAGAAACTATCTATTCCACATCTTTAACCTATGTTTGTGACCTAGCAACAAAACATCTCAAAAAATAAATCTATGAATGAACTTGTTCAAGAATAGTCAGAAACAAAGACATGATAAATGTAGGAGTGTAGCTTCAACAATCGCTTTTAAGTATTCTTAATATTATATTAGTGAGTACATAATTACTAACCTCCTAGCTCTAGTCTGCTAAAAATCGAGAAATTTTAAATTTTTTAATCTCCACGACTAAGAGTTTTGCAATATTTATAGGTTTAGTTAGTAACTCCCCCTTGTGATTGTTAAGCTTCTTTGGAGTCAGTCACAACTCTTCAGCGTCTCATGATTTATAAATATAATAAAATGAAATGATTAAAAACCCCTAGAAATGAGGCTAACAATTGTTATAATTTGATTGGATCCTTAATTAGGAGCTTGAGGATATCCTGAAGATATGCCACCCAAATTTCATAATATGATGTAATCATCTTGATCTTGTTGGGAAGCAATCTCCCCATGACTACATGATACTTTATTATGTTTTCTGGAGAGAACTAGCATGTATTTCTTCAGTGAAACCATGAAAGAGTTCAAAACTATTTGTCTCTTAGCAAGGTTAATAAGGTGTTATTTTAGATTGTCCTTAATGAGCTTGTTGGTGAAGACATTAAAATATAGTCCTTTGGAATTTAACATTTCTTCCAACTCCTTGCTTACATCATCACTTGGCTTGGCTTTGCTTTGGGTCCCAACTGATGGAAGTATATTCATCCTAACTATCCTTTCAACTAAGGAGTAGTGTTGCCAACATTGTGTTATTAAATGAACTATATCCTTTTCTAGTTTCTCATGTATCTTTATCGCTTGGTTGGTAGCAATAGATTCATATGCCAATTCCTAAGTGTTAATATTAGGAACTTATATTACGGCTTTAGGATATTATTTGGGCCACTATTCCAGTTGATTAACAACATTTAGGACTACTTGTAGCTAGATGCCTTGTTCCTGATGTAGCTACCAAAGTGATAATATTTTGGCTGACATTTCCTACAAGATTTGTAGATAAGGGTATACTTGCAGGACCAAACACTTATGACTCATGTACTTCTATAGCACATGCCGTGTAGTCCTCTACCTTGATGCTTTCCTGATGTATTTTCTTGGTATTTTCTTTTGGAAGTTTGACATGTTGTTCCAACTCAATTATTTGTGCATCCTTATTTTTCATCTACTCTGGGAGGTCCCACACATTTCTCTTAGTGGATTGAGAGAATGTTTTGTATATCGAGGCCATAGAAATATGATCCTTCTTTGTGTTAGGCACTATAGAGCTTTCAGTCGTGATTTTCACTAGTTATAGGTGTGGCATGACATAATCTTTGTTCACGTGTTCCACAATCTTGTCTAGGATATGATCAAAACTAAACTTATTCAAGTTGAGCACCTTCTTCCTCTCAGCTAGTGTAATGCCCATTTTTATCACAAGTGGGTTGCCACCTATTATTATTGAGATTATTTATAATACTTTATCAATATTCATTACAGTTGAGTCTAGTTGAGCTTTCGTCTCTGATTTTTCTTCCTGAGCTTGGATGGCTTCTTCCCTAGCTTTTCCTTTTGCTTCATCGTGTAACAATTTCAATTATTCTTTTCCCTACTTCCTCTTTTCTTCCCAAGTTTTTGTTATTTCCTCTACTTTCCCTCTCCATTCCCTTTCTCTACCCATTTATTCCTCCTTCTACTCTTTCAGTACTAGCTCCCAAGTTGCTCTAACAGCTTCCTCTACTACTTATGATGCTTGTTGTTCCTGCCTTAGTTTCTCTTCTTACTCCCTCTGAGCTACTTATTCTTGAGCCAATGTTTTATTCTACTTTTGAGGCTTTTATACTTTTTTAGGGGCAATAATGCAGCTAATTCTTGATAAAACAACTTGTTAATAGCCAAAATTGACTGCGTCAACATTTGGGAATCCATCCGGTCAGAGCCCCAAATCAAACTCTTTTCTATTGAATACGGTGGTTCCGGCTAGTATTATGGGTCCAGTTACTTATGACAAATAGTGAATGGGGTTTGAGGTGGATGGTGATGATAATCTGCAAAATAGTGTATTAACTAATACAAAATAAAACTAATTTAAAATAATTACTTTTTACCTGGGTATGCTAATTATATGTGTTAGAATGATAACATTGTTTTACGACAATATAGATTCCCATAAATCAATGTTGTTCGAATCAATAAAAGAATTGATTTGATTAAATAGTTAATCAAATCAATTATAAGCTCATCACATATAAATAATGATTTCGTTATATAGTGTATGTTATATAATTTAATTCTTTACACATCAAAGTGATAATGCTAGAATCATTGACAGCACATACATGAATAGTTTCTATATACTTAAAACAATTCCTTAAAAATAAAGTGCACACAGAACAGATAAAAGTAACCATACTGCTGACAATCTTTGAATTTTGGAATTGATATTGGTTCAGTTTATAGTAAAGTAAAACTAGAGTACAAAAGTGCAACAACGGTTTTTCTTTTTCAAAAATTCAGAACCCCTTACTATGAGCCCAAGAGGACAGAATTTATAGAGTTATTTACAATAAATAGCGTAGTTTCTCTCCCTAAAAATTCTCAACTAAAATATAAAAAAATTAACATAAAAATAAATTGGTTGCAATGGCTCTCAGTTGGTTGAGGATGAACCAATCGTTTTTTGTCATAATCTTTGAATGTTTAGAAGCATCCCCAGCTCTGGAGGAGAATGAGGTTTAATTTGCATCTGGTTGCTAAACATAGCCTCTCTCAATGGTGGAAGCATATAAATGGAGATGTTTTTAAGTGACTTTAAAATCAACCAATTGTTGTGGGGTTTGACCAAAAATTTCTAACTGAATTCAAGACTAACTACACTCAATTGGTCAATTTTTTAGTGAATTCAGCCCCATGTTCAAGCCAATTCTTGAGCAAGCTTTCAACATATAGCAGGGAATATTCTAGACATATGGAGATGAGATTTGATTCAAGTAAAGAATCGTTAATGGATTCAACTAGGCATTTTACATTTCGTGAGCATCATTTATGAGTTTTGTTGTAGCTAAATCTAGCACCCTATGGCACAAGTGCTACAGGGGAGATAGAAATCCTCCTAGAGACAGCCTCTGGGTTGATTGTAGACTAGTTCCTACCACATCTTAAATAGAGGAGTGCATGAAATATTATATGTGAGGGGTTATCAGCACTCCAATTGTCACGTAAAAAGGTAATAGGAGGGGCTTGGTTCAATAAGCCTTCATTAAGGTGGACTCAAGACAATACAGGGATTCAAATGAGGGGGTATTGTCATGCGGAAAGATTTATTTTTGCGGACAAACCTAACCTCCCTAGGAGTCTAAGACTCTCTAGTGACAAACAAACCAAACAAGAGCAATCCTTCTCTAAACACACATTATTCTATGAGATATCAAGTGTTTTCTGATCTTACCTTAGGTCCAACGCTTGTTGTAGCAGTCTAGCCTTGCTGATCCAGATGAGCTCCTCCTTCACTTTGAAACCTGCATACACTAACAAACAAACGATTACATAACACCTGAATATTCCATAAAACAAAGCATATTCAACATATAGACCAAGGAGTATATGAAACAATTCATTAACAACAAATCATTGAGAAGAATGGACTTATTTGTATTAAGGAAACAAAAAAGAAACCATTACAACCTGAGCCTTGGTGTTGTGCAACTTCCTCCCAGGGTCCAGCAAGAGTTTTCCTCTACTTTGACAAGCTCAGCCACTTCCAAATGAAACAAGAAAGGATGGTAATCTCTCCTCACAAGCTTACAATGGAAGTCGAAGTCCTAATTCCAGCAGCATTTACCCTTTGGAATGTTCAGCTTTCAACCTCCCCTCCTCTGGGCCAATGCCTGTATTTATAGTGTTCTAGAGGAAGTTATTCAGTTCCAACATCAATGGGATTCTCCCTCTTTTGGATGGGGTAGCTCCTCTCTTGATGGGATAAGCTCCTCTATCATAGGGATGCATGAACCATCTGGAGGCGCTCAATACACGTCAAACACTCTTCTAGAAGGCTCTAGAAGTGACACAAGTAACTTTT
>APFE031128912.1:0-22301 GCA_000404065.3 Pinus taeda
CGTGGACAGGTCTCAAAATTTATTATATCCTAAAAAGATAAGGGACTAAATCCCCTTTAACACATATTTCATTAAAGTTGGAACTATTTTATTATAATGAAATCAATAGAATTGAGGATTTTGTTTATTTTGAAATTCTAGATTCATCATTTAATTCCAAATTTAATGAAATATGTGTTCTTTGACTCTTATTATCTTCATGCTCTGCTTCCATAAATCGCGGAGACTTTAATTTTATACAAAAAGGAAATAACAAAATTTATCTCTAGGGACCCTATCCTAACAAGCCCTCACTACTATGTTGTGACTCATCCTCAATTCATTTTCCTAGCGCTTCAATATTTTCTTGATGTTTGATGAAATCCAACTTGAAAACATGTAGATCAATTGTTCCCTACGTAGCATCCTATTGAACTTCTTCAACCAATTTCTCTATAGTTGGGCCTTCCACTATGAGGCCCATGGTCATTTGAGTCTACTGCATTCCCTTAACTTTGCTTTATACTCACAGAGTCAACTAAATGGCATCCTCTATCCAAGGTTGTGTTCGTGCTATGAGAATGGCCTCTTTTCGGCGTAGCTCTTTAATTTCATTATGGAGGTGCTTTCCTTCCTGGAATCTCACGGACCACTATACTAGCAGCAAATTTCATGCAGTCAATCTAATCTCATCGAACTGCCATTGTTTTTATGTGAGGTATGTGCGAATCTTCAGCAGAGTGGGGTCCTCCTGTAATAATCTCCATAACTAAATGGTGTGCTTGAACAACACTGTGTAGCCCTTGAATACTTCTTCTAATGTTTCCATGCCCTATTTTATAGAAATGTTGCGCTACGCTTTCTATTTTATTCTTGGACTCTTTGACTGTTGCAACCAAATTTTGGATCTTCTCTGCGGAAGCTGCAACAGCTAAAATGTTAAGTTCTAGCAACTCATTACAAGCTTGTGTAATCTTTACTTATAATTCTTAGCTACTCGTAGCAACTTATTCTTTTCCTTCACTGTGGAGACCTTTTCTTCAAAGATTTGATGGTTGTTTTCTTAAACTTCATTAATGACCAGCAGTGTGCATTTCTCCCTGACCCACATCTCATCAAATACTCCTTGGTGCATCTCATTCAGGGTTTGGATAAGGAGTGCAGTGAGGTTGAGGCCCAAATTCTTGATCTGTGATAGCTACGCATTTCCCTCTTATGTATCGGTGCATAGGACCCCATCTAGGAACTTAATGACACATATATCCAAGGTCCCATCCATGTCCAACATTGTCACACTCGCTTGATGTAGAATTTCTTGAATCCTGCTCACTTGATCCATGCTCACTTATAATCAGTGTCTCTGCATCTTTCCCAACCCCTGCTATTATTGGGTTACAAAATGGGTCGATAAGTCTGTCATGTTATCTCGAACTATATCACAAATTTCATCCAAGTCACCCTCAATAAGGACTAACAGGTTCATGTGGGTATTTGTCTTTGATTTACGTTTCTTTTATGGCCCCATGGATGTCTACTTCATTCATTTCATAACCACAAAGGGGGTTTCCAGCTCTGTGCTCCCTCCCTCTTCTCCATCTGACCCTTCTTAGTCCTATGTGTTTGGAGTATCACACTCTTCAACATTGATGCTAGCATGCGAGATTGTGGTTTTTCGGGCCACTCACTCTTTGTTAGCCTCTTCCTTTTCTTAAGCAACAACCTCTTTCCATTGTCGAGCATTCTCTTGAGCTGCAAAATTTTGTGCTTCATTTTGTTGTTCTGCTATTGCTATCTGCGTGGTGGTATCCTCCATTGTCTTACTCATATTCGTGCCCATATCTAATGGGTAAAGCCATTCTCCTGGCCACTTTCCTAAAATCTCTGATATGTTCTCCTAACTGACTAGATAGGGCAACTTCTCCCATGCCTTTTTGGGTTCTTTCTGACCTGAATATATAAGTTGTGGAAGTTGTCTTTGAAATCAACGTAAGGCTCATACTGGTCATACAACATTGGTGACAACCTCGGTCGCTCGCTGATCATTGTACGTAGATCCATCTCCAGCAAGACCTATAATATCTTGGTTTTCGTGACTCATGTAGGGTCCTTCATTTCCTAGAGCAAGGCAAACTTCGTTGCCTTTGGAAGGTCTGATTCTTGGGGAGGAAAGTAGTTTTCATCCTGCGTCCTCCATGCTACTAATGCTATCAAAAATAACAACTAGGCATAAGGAATTGCCTTGCCCTCATCATGGGCCTCCTGACAGTTCTCTAAAAACTCTTTCCACACATACTGAGCCCAGTTACACTAGACTCATTTGGTGCCCTATGTAGCTAAACAAATTACAACTGTTAGAACCTTGTCTGTGTAGCAATTTTGCATGATCTTTCTCGCCAATATCTACATTGCAAACTGCATCATGGGGTCCAAAATGGGGTGGATGGAATATCTGAATGACTGCTTGATCAACCCAAACTTGCTCTTCATTTAGTTAGTGAGTTTCTTCTCCCTGATTTTGTTGGCTCCACACCTTGATATGGTAGCAAGCTGATCTAGTGGATCAATATGTCTGTGATTGGGATGGGTTCTCCCAACGAAAGACACCCATCATGCACCAAAGTAAGTACTTACGAGAAACATAGAGTACTAATGATGGTGTGACTAAAATGTGGCACCCAGAGCATGTTCAGAATACCTACAGCCTCAACACCAACTACCCATTTCATAGGCTCCAATATTGTAACCCCTATTTCTTCATAAGGTATCTTTGAGTGATGCTTGGATTCCACAAGTTTAGGGAACTTCTCATGATCCCCAAGGTCCCAATCCTTCAATTTTAGCATCATAATGTGGGCCAACAACATGCCCTCAGACACCACCTTCTCTAATAGTAGTGGTATAGATACCATGAATTTGGCATTGTCAAGGTCCATAGAAACCTTAGTTGTCCCTTTGTGTGGAGCCATATAGTTGGGGATCCAAGTCATTTTATCACCCTTCTCAACTTATATCTCCTCTATGTCATCATGTAGTTCTTCCTCATCCAAATCAAAGGGCTCAGTTGACTACTGATATCTATCCATCTTCCCCTTCTAGAGGATTTTCATGGGGTTTTCCCATGGTGACTACCTCACTGGGTTCTGTTGCAGTTTCTTCTGCTTCTTATCAGTTACAGAAGGCTTATGAACAAAGGGCTTAGGTCTGGGAGACCTCGGTGTCGTAGTCAGAAATATGTAGGAAGATAGGATACTTCTTCTGTTGTGGGGGGGTGGGGGGTGCATAATCATGCTTGCTATAAATTCCTTACGAAAATATTCAAGTACATTAGGCAATCTCATTTGTGAGAAGATCTCCTCCCAATAAGGCTGAGACATGCAGTTCATCTCTTGACACAACACAAGGATAAAAGGCTGAGTATCAACACTTAGGAACCAAAGTGTTCAAATGTGCAGTGGTATGCTAGATTTATAGGTGAATTTGAATTTTAATCTAACCATTCCCTAGAAATTCCTGTCATTAATGTATCTTTGGTGTCAGATCTCCAAATATTCCCTCATAAATATGCCTTCCCCTCTCCTTCTAATGGAAATTTCGCCATCTAATCATCTTCAGTGCTTCTAATGGTTATTTTTTTCTGAGGCCACTCAACACCAACCCTTGTGGTGCAACTTCTTCGACACAACTCCCCTCATCACCTTACTTCCATCCATCATGCAACACTCTTGCTCTGTCTTTCCCACTCTTAGGTAGGGTAGTTTATAGTCCTATACTTCCTTACCAATGCCTAGAGTACTAAGACTATCCTACCATCATATAGTCATTACGCAGGGGCATGATCAGCCTTGTACAACTTCAATCGACTACCGTTGACCCTTCCTGGAAACAATTCCTCGTTCAGCTTCGCAAGTTGAATTGTGCCACCATTTGTTATTTATTTTATGACATAGGGTACTAGACAATGCATTTGAAAATTTCTAGGGAATTTCACAAATTTGCAGTCATATCACAATACAAGATCGTTAACTTGGAAGGTGTGCTAATTTATATGGTGATCATGCCATGCCTTTTCGCAATACCTTCACACCTGTCAATGAAATCTTGCTAGAAATTTATCCTCTTCTTGTTCTACTAGCCATGTGAGATTCTCCTCCATAGTATCGTGATAAACTATATATGTTCGTGCTGTAATCCATAAACTTGGAACAATATATTCCATGGGTTTTATAGCCTCCTTCCCATAGACCAAACTGAAAGGTATTTGGCCTATCAACATTTTACAAGTGGTCCTCTACGCCCAAAAGATTTCTGCTATGCACACATCCGAGTCATTCTGCCTCGTGTTGCAAACCTTTGTCAAAGTGTTCTCCAAAATTTTATTGAAGGCTTCTACTGTACCATTAACTTGAAGGTTATATGGAATACTCTTATGATGATAGAATTGGAACTATTCAAGCATCGTAGCAATATTTTCATTTAAGAAGTGCGTGCCCCTATCACCCATTAAGATTTTAGGGCAGCTAAATCGGGACAAAATAAACTTAAAAATGAACTTCAGAGTAGTATCTACGCTATAGTCCTTTACTAGTTGTGCCTCTGCCCATCATGTCAAGTATTTAGTTGTTGTAATAGTGTATTGAACCACTGTCCTTTTCCCTGGTGGCTGAATCATACCCACAAAATTAATCACCCATTTATTGAACACCTGCAAGGTTATTTGTAAATTTAAGGAAAATTCATCCCTTTTTATTATCTCCCTGTCCTATGGCAAGCATCACATGCCCTCTAATATTACTTCGAATCGTTATGCACTATTGGCCACCAAAGTAATATGTGCAGGATATTATATGCGATCACTCTACTTGTATAGTGTCCTACCACTGCGCCACCATGAGCTTCTGTGATGATGCTTTGTCACTCATACTTTGGGACATATGTATGCAATATCTCATCAAAGCCCATATTATATAAGTGTCCATAGATCATAGAGTAGTTGATCATGTGAACCACTAGTTCCTTCTTCTACTATGTTGAATATCCTTTTGGAATTGTTTCTGTAGACAAAAACTAGATTATATCTACAAAGTGGTTGTATGAGACCTGAAGACTAAAGAGATGCGCATTAGGAAACCATTCTTCGAAACTTGTAACCTCATCACCAGTCTCAGTCTAGGATAAGTGATCAAGACTAGCATTTAAGCACCTAGGCTTCATGATCACCTGAAAGTCATACTCCTAAAAGAGTAACAACCACCTACAGATCTTCCCCCACAACATAAGCTTATTGACCAGGTATTTTAGAGCATAATGGTCGGTATACATTTTGAAGTGTGTGCCTAACAGATAGTGCCAAAATTTCTATAGTGCGTACACCATTTCTAGTCCTTCACACTTTGTAGTCAAGTAGTTTTTATCTACCTTTGACAATTTGCTACTCACAAATGCTATAGAATGATCAATATTTCGCTCACTCAGTTGGGTTATCACTGCGCCTAGTGCAATACATGATGCGTCCACATGAATGTGAAACTCCTTTTTCAATCCAGAAACACTAGAATGGGAACGGTAACCATTCTCTCCTTCAAAATTTCTAAACTACTTTAACAATATTTGTCCCAGAAAAATGTTGCATCCTTCTTCAACAATTTCTCCATTGGTGTAGTTATTTGTGCTTATTCCTTGATAAGCTTTCTATAGTACCCCATATGGCCCAACGTTGCACACAACTATTTTACATTCTTTAGGGCTTCTAAATTGACAATAACAACTATCTTGGCAAGGTCAACCATCAATCCATTCTTGCAAACCACATGGCCCAACAATATTCCATAGGGTACACAGAAGATGCAATTTTTCAAATTTAGGGTGATTTGGTTTCCTCGATAAGTATCCAGCATAAGGCACAAACTCACAACATGGCACTTTACCAACCCAAATACAGTCCAATCATCAAAGTAGACTTCTAAGAACTTGTGGAGAAATTCCTTAAAAGCCAGAATTACTACTCTTGAAAAGATCATAGGCACATTATTTAGCCCAAACAACATTACCATGTATTGAAAACAACCCCATTCTATCGTGAACATGGTCTTGTTGTGATCCTTGGGTGGGATCTTGATCTGAAGGTATCCCAAGAACCCATCGGTGTATGAGTAGGCTTTGTGTCTTCCAAAATTCTCCAGTACTTCATCTATAAATGGCATTGGGAACGGGTCATGGATTAATGAATCATTTGACTTCCTCAAATCTACACATATCCCAATCTCATCCTATTGCTTCTTTTCATGTACTACCATGGGACTCGCCTAGTCTAATTCTTCTATAGGCTCAATGATTCCAACCTTTACCATTTTATTCAACTCCTTGCTCACCTTTTTCCTATATTTGGGATTTAATTGGTAGGGTGACTACTTTAAAAGCTTCGCATTAGGCTACAAAGTAATCTTCATAATGCCGAAATCCCCTACTATCCCTTTCAGATGTAAGACCTTGGTGGGAAACAAATCCTATTACGCGCGCAACATTTTGCGACCTTGTGAGTTGTATCGTGATCACAATAGTTTCCTATCTTAGCAAACTTCAGTTGTGTCTAATCCAATATTTGACTCGTTCGTCTTAAAAGGCTCTGATACATGAGTGATTTCTACATTGGGTCCCTCAACTAGATGCTATCCTTCAGACTCACAAAATTTGATATTTCTAGGATCATCTTCGCCTTCTTCTGTGGTCACATTATAATATTATAGCGCATGGTGTAGCATCCGAACATACCAAGGTCTCCGCACACTCAGTTGCATGAGCCTTCCCCTTCGCCTAAGTACATGAAATAGACTTTCCTTCCTTAGCTTTCTTACCCAAAAAAAATGATATTCTATTATTGTATGACCTACTAGCTTCTTTATGACTCTTGATCTTCTATTCTTGGATTACCTCCTAGCCTCGTTATGACTCCTCTATTTATATCCTTTCCTTTTACAATACCATGGTCTGTGGACCATGGGCTGGTCTCAAAACTTATTATTGTTATATGGGAATAGTGTCCACATGGATGCTACTATTCCCACTAAGATGGGTGGCTATCTTAGAAACAAAAAATTAAAGTCTACTATTGATTCCTTTTGTCAAAATAGATGAGAGGAGAACCAAGAGGGCCAACCTGAGTCTTGCGCTCGATTTCCTCTCTTTCTTGATATGGTTTTTCCACTTTCTCTTTGTTTTCTCAGCTTCAAAAGGACCTGTAGAATCATAGCAACATACTAATATGCAAGAAGGATCTAAGTTCATAAATAATGCAGGATCAGATGTGCATTAACCATATACAAGCATATATAAACAAGTACACAAGAATATGGAAGGAAAGAAGAATAGCTTTATTTAGATGAAAAGTAGCAAGAGGATTACAACCATGAGAGTTGACCTAGCATCATCCTCCAGCTAGGAAGCCCTTCTTCACCTCAAGCAAAGCTAGATTACCCAACACTGTGAATGTACACCAGAATACCAACAACACTTCTCTATAAGTTACAAAATTCCAGCCTCTGGATCTCTGTGATGAGGGATCCTTATATAGATGATTATAGAGAGGTGAATCATCTTTTGGGATATTAATTAGTGTCTTCTCTCTGATAGTTCCTGCTTCCACTTGGAGAATGATGATCTCTTACTCATCCCTGGTCGAAAATGAAGTGGCAAGTGTCAGAGGGGAAGCTTCTGGAAGATTCCATGATCTTCCACCTCGCATTTTTGTCCCTGCCATTTTTCCATTCCTGACCATCGCACCCTACAGAGGAGAAAAATAGTATACATCTCACCCTATACATTGGGAAGGTGATATGCATCGCACCCTCTACATTGAACTTTCAGTATGGTCAAGTTTTGACCATTTATGAGCAATTTTCAGTGGAGAACTTCTGGGAGATGATGTAATTAGTTGACCTTGTTCCTTTAGGCAGTGATGAAAAAATTTTAGGTACCTAAGAGCCCTCAATTTATGGACATTTTTGATTGGGGTTGAAGTGCCCAAAAATGTCTATAACAGTTGCCCCCTAAAGCATGAGGTCGTTCATCTTTTTTGATGTCAGGTGAAATGCTTTACTATGAGAATCTGAAGTTTTTCTGAGCTGTGAGGTGACCTATAATAAGATACAATATAATACATTATTTGAAAACATCTTTTCATGATCTAGCTGAGGCAGGCATTCCCATGCTCAGCTTTATAAATTCATTTTTCATGTACATAGGACAGACGTTCGTTTGTGTGACAGAGTGATGATATGGACACATCATCCTTTGATTTGGATGATCATCTGTTCAGCAATGATGTACACTGGATGTTTTTATATTCCTGAATATATCGCAGCCTAGATGGATGAAACTAGATCTGGGGTCTTCAAAACTCGGCCAATCTTCACTCGGAGTACAAGTCGATCCATGTGAAAAATGTTTTGGAGTCGAACATGGAAATACATCACCTGATTACCAGCCAATGATGTATGCTATTACGAGGTACGAGGGAATCACCAATAATGACAATGACCCTCAAGGTACTGCAGTACAATTTACGTGGTGTGAAAAAGGACTTGGCGTTGAACACCACGCAAAATCTCTCGGTCGAAGGCCATTGATGTAAACCTATCGCCGAAAGTGAGAAACTTGCCATTAAGGCATGCAAGCTTCAAAGTACTGAAAGGGATGTTCCTAAGTCAACTTCTTGGATAATGAGCTGATGTCGACAAGGAGAGACCTGTCGTAGGAAGGCCTTAATGAACCCCACATCAATGACACGGAACGAACCAAATGATTATGGAGGTGAAAACAAACTAACGATACAGGGTTCAGGGTGGTGGTCATGAAGGAATGAAGCATGAATGTATTGCAGTGGGTGAGACACAGGTGAGTTGTCTGGATGACTTCTCTTGAACATATCGGTGATAGTGACGATGGATTGGTAGCATTAACCCCAAAGATGGATGGTGTGATGGACCAATGGTGAAGACTAGTGAACGGAACAACCCAACCCGGAATGGATGCGGAAGGTAAGTGTCATGTTCAAGGGCGACTTGCTACCAATAAAGTTTCTTCTTGTTTTCTTCCCAATTTTCCCCAGTCATTGCTGACCAGTACCTCTTTATTTTTGTCAAGCTTGAGGAGGATAACATATGCTTGTTCTATAATCTACCATTGGGGCGAACCTGTCACTATATTTTAGCGAGCCTAGCGAAAATGAAGCTCGTTCTCATCCTGTTGGATGAGTTTGTCGCTATTTAGTTTAACAAGTTTAACGACAAAGATAACTCGGTCTCTTTCAATTTTAGAGAGTCTAAAAGAAACAGAAAGAAGACTCCGAAGATTATTTTTTGATGTGTAATCCCTTAAGTCCAAAAACGCGTAAAATAGTACAAAAGGGACGAATTTTCGATAGTTTTAATGAGCCGAACAAGACAAGCGCTCAATATTTTTGTGTAATAATCCCTGAGGTCCAAAAATATTAAAATATAGAGGAGGGATAGCACTTCCGATGCGTTTTAACGAGTAGAAGAGGCCAATCGCTCGACAATATTTTCATATTTTACGATCCAAGTGAAAAGAGCTTAAAGAAGACTCGTTTTCAAGGAATGAGTGATGGTTTCGGGTAGCAGCTGATTCTAGGTAAGATTTGGAATTTTCTAATCACAACAGTGTTACAAGGATGGCTAGCAGAATCACTCTTCGCAGATGTTCCTCGAAGGGGTAAACAATCATATGGGGGTGAATGATCAGCTAAAAATAGAGTGGAGGTGATGGCAAGAACACGACCAATGCTCAAAAACTGGTGATAAGGCATTCGCAATGGTTATTTACCTATTCAATTTTTAATGAGCTTAAACGCGGGGAGAAACACTTTCTCATGGATTATGTTTATTTTTTAACGAGCTTGAACTCTGCAGCAACATTGCTCACCAGTCGTATGATAAGAATGTCTCATTCAAGATGCCCTTTTTTATGGAGCTTGCACCTTTTGAAGCTTTGACCCAGAGCCTCTTGCATGCATGCTAGGAATGACCAACCACGCCTCTCCATTTAACTACTAATATCACCATTAATGCTAGATAGGACAATTTTTCCTTTACTTTGTCGGTGCATTGATTGCCCCTGCAAAGGCGAATGGTTCTGGCCACTCACCCAACCTAGACAGTTGAATTCAGTAGAATCATAGAGCTAACGTTAGCTGGTCATTTCTCGCTTGCTTACAAAAGGTTTGCATGCCCCCAGGTATAGCAAACAATTTCTAGGTTACCAAGAAAAATGCTTCCTCAGCGATGTATATCAAAACAGACAAAGGTGAATGGCATAGATGCAGCTCCACTCACATAACTTTGACGAAGGTATCTTATTCCAATCTATTCCCATTTTCCTATAAGGACGGGTTGGCGAGACTAGTCATATATCCCTCACGGAAATCCACTCTATACCTAAGGTTTTCTTGCCGAAATAGACCAAGGAGCATGCCCCCTGGGTTTTAGTCACATCTTCTTGAATCACTCGCCCTCATCAGGTGGATGGACTGGATATCGATGAGACATTTCTTGTGTGAAAAGACCATTTAGGGATGGCATTTGACTATTTGCGATGTGTGATCTGGGGAATGACATTTGGTCCACGAGCTTGACCATTATGCCTTCGTGTGGAAAACACATTACTCTAAAGAGTGAGGAGACAATGGCTCCCATCCAATAAATATAGTCACATCCAAGGAGTAGATTATAATATAAAGCTCCTTGAACTACCATAACGTTCACATGAATAGTTTTCCTTCTCAAAGTAATGGGCACATTTGGAAGGATCCCTAAACGTCGATTGGTTCCCTTGTCGAAGCCTGTTAGATTTCTCGTTTCAGGCAAAAGCGATAGTGAACCAAGCGCTTTCCAAGTAGTTTAGGAACTGATACTCACAGAAGCCCCTTCATCAATGATGGCACCAGCCATAACCATTCTATAAGCTTGTACAATGATTTTTAATGGTACACTAGCAGATAAACGGGGTCTGCCTAGTAGATTCCAGTCGAAGGAAACAACTAGGTTTCTTGGTGGTGGGACCGAATAGATGGTCGGATATGACTCAGATGAACTTCCTTCCTGTGGTAAAGGAATCGTAGGACTACCTCCAAGCTCATCGAAGTCGGTTTTGATGAAAAGAATTTGAACGGTGTCATTCTCTTTCTCTTCTGTGACGGTATCGTTCGAAGATGAACACTCTGAAGGAAATACTGGGTCAACTACCATATCGACCCTTTGACTGTCCTCTGGTATGGATTCCAAGGGTCCATTTTCAATGATAGGTGCTTCGGCTAACCACAAGGATGGGCCAGCCGGATTTTCAACCGGTGGAGGGCTCGGCAAGAGTTTTTGATATCTAGGAGGAAGTCATAACAGTGAAAATGGACGATTATCTGAAACTCTTTTAGCCTCTTCAAGGAAGGGACAACAGTGGATGGCGTGATCGCCTTCACACAACTTACAAGGAAGTTTAGGATTCCTTCTTTGTCCATGTGCTTCACTTTCACTGGTTGACGGTGAGCATTCAACATGATCGCCAGAGGTTGATGCTACCAGATTGTACAAATGAGGAGACTAGTCCCTTAAAATCCGAGGGATGCAGGGACAATCTCAGTGATAGTGGTCTCCATTGCAAATGACACAAGGAGGTTTAGGTTTTGACTGTGCGGTGTGTGGATTTTTGCTAGACGATACTTGGTTGTTCCCTTTCGATTTTGGTTCCTTTTTCTTCTTTCCCTTTTTCTCTTTCTGCTTCTTCTTCTTCTCAGTTACTTGACTTTTAGCTTTATCAGCTTTATCAAGAGAAGAGGAAAGAGGAGAAGGAGAATCAGATGAAGTAGAAGGTTGGGAGGCAACTCTAGTGTCGTCTAGTTGCTGGTTAGATTGTTCAGGAATTGTGGGATTCTGAATGACAGAGGTAGAGAAGAGCTAGACCGGTAAACCAATTGTCAATCCTGGAAGTGACAAAGTGGCCACATGGGGTGGACCAACATCTCCCCATGATAGGAAGGGACTAGGATTTCCTTCACCGGGAAATCCTTGGTTGGTAGACTCCATTTTCTCAACCTGAAGATCAACGGGGGAATTTGTGATGTTATTCCAACTAAAATAAATTTTTGGAAACTTGGACACAACTTGTTTTTTCAATTTTAAAGAGCCGAGAAAAAACAAAAGATGACTCTAGTCGCCTTCAATTTTTATTGAGCTTGAAGTGACAAGCTCTCAGAGGACCTTTTCCTTTAAGGATCTTAAAAGGAGAAAAATGGACTTCTCTCGAGATCTAGGAAGAGAGGATTACCAAACCAATCGTAAAACTACAGAATAATTTTTACATTGCGATAGTCAATCTTCCCGAATGCTGTGTTCGGTGCATTACGATCGATAGGGCAGAAGACACGGCTTCCTAAGGATAAAGGATGCAGCCTATTGTGGTCTCCCAATATATACACGATGGTATGTGGGAGCACAAGTCTGTACTGGCACTTGCTGTCTCGGAGTGGAGGAATCACCCAACCGGCACTGAAAGCAACAGTTACGAGGCTTTAAGACGCTAGAATACGTCTCTAGCCTAGACCTCTAGATGTTGTGCGTTAATTTCGAAAGCTTTGTTAGATTCATTGGATTTATTTTAAGTTGATCTTTCTTAACAGTTTGCCTTTCAGGTTCACCACGTGATGTATGTATAATTCTTAAATGCAGTCTAAGATGATAAACAAAAGTTTTATCTTCTTTCAGCAATGAAAATACTAGCTACTAAAGGGAAGAAAGTCAAGCATCTTTTCTTCACAGAGCATAGAGCACACACTAATATGCATAATCCTAAATCAAGCCAAGCATTCAAAATGCAAATGCACATGCATGTATTGGTTTTCAGCTCTCTTAATGTGTAAATGACGTTAAGAAAGCAATGTGAAAAACTAAATTACTTTTAAAGTGACTGTACTCAACAAAATTATTTTTCAAAATGAAGTGAAAGCAAGAGAGACACTTTGCGATTTTGAAATGGAAATTGCTTTTCGACACTCTAAAACTAGTAATTCAAATCTTATGCAACAGTAACTGTATAATCAACTATCTAAAACAATGGAATTTCTTACTAAAACTGAAAATCATAGTTACGACACTTTCAGATCTAGAGACGACAGTTTGACTATGCTACTTTTTGAAAAAGAGAACTAAAACGACGCACAATACATAAAAACGTTTATAGTTCTTTACACTAAGGAGGTAGAATAATGCAAGAGAAGGGGGTATTCACAAAATTACACTGATTATAGACAGCAAAAACTCTTGAATAAGACTGAAAACAGTGAGAAGGCAAAATCAATCCTCCCTCACCATCGCACCTGTTACACAGTGAACTCAGTATGAAGTGCACCTACTCCATTCGGGAAGTGCAATGCATACAGGCTGCCTTGAAGGCGGGGTGCTATGGTTACAGTGCGAGACTTTGAACGTGATTTCAATCACAATTTGCAGTTTAGTTCAGGTGTTTAAGCTGAATAAGTACAGATCAATGTATGTAAAAACACAGGGGTGATCTAAGAGGTTACTAGATGCACCACTTAGGGCAATTACATTGCTTGCAGATCTATTGTTTAATTCATAAAAAAAACCTGGAGATTGACTGAAGCAGCATTGATCTACTTTTCATTTGTATGACAAATGCAGTTCGAAGGCTAGCTAGCTTGACTTCAGGCTCTGTCTGTATGTTTATAAAAGAAACAAGGATAGATAGGCTAACAAGTAATCTAGTCGCTCCCCAGCAGAGTCGCCATTTTGTTATACGAGAATAGTGTCCACACGGATGCTGCTATTCCCACTAAGATGGGTGGCTATCTTAGAAACAAATAATCAAAGTCTACTATTTATTCCTTTTATGAAAATAGATGAGAGGAGAACCAAGAGGGCCAATCTGAGTCTTGCGCTCGATTTCCTCTCTTTCTCGATAGAGTTTTTCCACTTCCTCTTTGTCTGCTCATCTTCAAAAGGACCTGTAGAATCACAACAACATACTACTATGCAAGAAGCAAGGATCTCAGTTCATAAATAATGTAGGATCAGATGTGCATTAACCATATACAAGCATATATAAACAAGTACACAAGAATATGGAAGGAAAAAAGAGTAGCTTTATTCAGATGAAAAGTAGCAAGAGGATTACAACCATGAGCTCTGACCCAACATCATCCTCCAGCTAGGAATCCCTTCTTCACCTCAAGCAAAGCTAGATCACCCAAAACAGTGAATGTACACCAAAATACCAATAATACTTCTCTATAAGTTACAAAATTCTAGCCTCTGGATCTCTGTGATGAAGGATCCATATATAGATGATTACAGAGAGGTGAGTCATCTTTTGGGATCTTGATTAGTGTCTTCTCTCTGATAGTTCCTGCTTCCACTTGGAGAAAAATGATATCTTACTCATCCCTAGTCGAAAAATGGAGTGGCACTATTAAGAGGGAAGCTTTTGGAAAAATTCTTATATTCCACCTCTTTTTGTCCCTGCCATTTGTCCATTCCTGACCATCGCGCACCCTACAGAGGAGAAAAATAGTATGCATCACACCCTGTACATTGGGAAGGTGATATGCATCGCACCCTCTGCATTTAACTTTTAGTATGGTCCAGTTTTGACCATTTATGAGCAGTTTTGAGTGGAGAACTTATGGGAGATGATGTAATGAGTTGACCTTGTTCCTTTAGGAAGTGATGCCACACTTTTAGGGACTTAAGAGCCCTCAGTTTATGTACATTTGTGATTGGAGTTGAAGTGCCCAAAAATGTCTATAACAATTATGTCCTAAAAAACTAAGGGACTATATCCCCTTTGACTCTTATTATCGTCACGCTCTGCTTCCATAAATCATGGAGACTTTACATTTATACAAAAGGAAATAACAAAATTTAACTCCAGGGACTCACTCAGTTGACGCTTCAATGTTCACTTGGAGTTTGAAGAACTTGAACTTCAAAACCCGCAGGTCAGTTGTTCCCTGTGTTGCAGCCTACTATACTTCTTCGACCAATTTATCTGTAATTGGGCCTTCTATCATGAGGCCAATGATCCTTTGAGTCTCTTGCATGCCTTAAATTTTTCTTTATACTCACAGAGTTAGGTGGTTTGCCTCATCTATCCAAGGTTGTGTTCATGCTATGAGAATGGCCTCTTTTCACCACAGCTCTTTAATTTAATTCTAGAGTTTTTCCTTCCTGTAATCTCGCAAACTACTGTACCACCACCAAACATTGTGCAATGGATCGAATCTCATCAAAATGCCATTATTTTTCTGTGAGGTTTGCAGCAATCTTCAATAGAGTGGGATCATCCTATAGTAATGTCCATAACTCCATGGCGTGCTTAACCAACACTGTGTAGCCCTTGACTGCTTCTTCTAATGTGGCCATAGCAACGTCACGTTGCTCACAAACCTCAGGTAGAGTCATAGGTTGTAGCTTCAATTGCAACTTTGATATATGTAGCTATATTTAAAATTAGACTTGGCTAATTTCATCTTTGGGCTCTATGACAGTCGCAACCATATTTTGGATATTCTCCGCGGAAGATGCATCAACTGAAATGTTAAGTTCTAGCAACTCATTACAAGCTTGTGTAATTTATTCTTCCAATTGTTTGCTACATGTAGAAATTTCTTCTTTTCCCTTCAGTGCCTGCAATTTTTCTTCAAAGATCTACAATAAATGGGCGTTGGCCTCTTCTGTCTCGATGCATAGGGCCCCATCTGGAAATTTAATGACATGGAGATCCAAGGTCCTATCCATGTCCAACATTGTCACGCTCGCTTGATATAGGATTGCTTAAATTTCACTCTCTTGGCCCTAGCTCACTTGTAATCGGCCTATCTGGATCTGCAGCTCACGTAGATCCTTATGCACATTTCCCAATGCCAATTGGTATTGGTTTTAAAAATGGATCGATAAGTTTGTCATGGTATGCCGAAACATATCACCAATTTCATCAAGGGAAAAAAATATCACCAATTTCATCCAAGTCCCCTTTGGTAAGGACTAACGGGGTCACATGGGTAGTTGTGTCTGACTTATGTTTCTTTCGTGGCCCCATATATGTATACTTTATTCATTTCCTGACCACAAAGGGGGTTTCTAACTCTGCGCTCCCTCCCTCTTCTCCATATGACCCTTCTTGGTCCTATGTGTGTGGAGTATGACACTCTTCAACGTCGATGCTGGCATGCGACATTGTGCTTTTTTGGGCTCCTCACTCTTTGTTAGTTGCTTCCTTTTCTCGAGAAACAACATGTTTCTATTGTGCAACCTTCTCCTAGGTTGCAGACTTTTGTGCTTCATTTTGTTGTTTTGTTGTTGTTGTCTATGTAGTGGTTCCCTCCATTGCCTCTCTCGTACCTGTGCTAACATCTAATGGGTAAATCCATTCTCCTAGCCATTTTCCTACAATCTCTGCTACATCCTCCTCACCGACTAGATAAGGGAACTTGGGCCATGTCTTTTTGGGTTCCCTTCTCGTGCAAACTTATAAGTTGTGGAAGTTGGCTTTGAAATTAGCATAAGGCTCATTCCTGTAATATAACATGGGTGGTAGCCTCGGTCATTGGCTCATCACCATACATAGATCCATCTCCATGAGGACCCAGAATATCTTGGTTGTCATGACTCATGCAGGGTCCTTCATTGCCTAGAGGAAAGCGAACTTCATTTCCTTCGAAGAGGTCTGATTCTTGGCATTATGATACAGGCATTGTCCTTGATGGAAACTTTCTTAGATGAAAGATCACAGTATAACAGGTAAAGAGTAAAGAATTACAGATCAATCTTCACAGAATGAAGAAAGAGAGGTATACGCAGGTTCACCATTGACCAATGTGCATATACACTCAGGTTCACTGTATACAAGTCACATATATGTACACATGCACCTTCATAGAAGGAAAAGAGCGTATACCTTGGAAAACTAAGTTTTTGGTCCAAGGTATGTGGTCCATGGTATTTTGATCCATGGTATTGGTCAAAGGTATTTGGTGTGAGGTATTGACCCTAGGTATTTGGTCCAAGGTATTGGTCCTAACTGGTTTTGGTCCATGGTAGTGAGAAAGGCCTGAAAGATATAAAAAGAGGAGAAGATCATTAGGCCAAAGTGTACAAGTATCGAATATGTGATGAAGTGTGAGATCTAGTATGCAGTTTATTGGGTTATGGTCCATTGTTGGATCTGAACCAAGGATGATCCTTAGCAGATGATGAGGGATTAGATCTAATGATGGATCAGGATTTGAAGGCATAAAATAAGCTATCATAATGTGTTTTTACTCATGTATATTCTAGATCTGAATAGTGACACGTATATTATTCTGTAAATGATATGATTTGGGTATAAGTAACGTTTGGAATAGCTGCAAAACTCTAAAATTATTTGAAGATGTATACACTGGTTTGATTCGAGAAAAGTGTGTATACATGCAAGATCAACACATGGAAGTTGTGTATAGCTTATAAAATATGTTTTAGTTGTTTCTCTTTAGTGTTGCACAGTTTTTCATTCTGATTTGAGTTTTGGTTACTGCATTCTGATGATAGTTTTTTGAATGACCAGATTGATGGGTTGTCTAAGTGAATGATTAATTTGGTTGCGGTTGGTTCAAAAGGTGATTGGTTGATGTAGATGTATTTGATTATTGAATGATGTTGTTGATGGATCCAGTCTAAAAATTTATGAAATGTTGTCCCTGGAGGAAGAGAGAAGGTCATAGACTTCTGTGGGTCGGAACCTATGTACTAGCAAACATATTGGCTAGTACAAGAGCTAGGGAGTTGTAGCTCCCTTCTAGGAGAAGCTCGAGAATGAGAGATGGTTGTAACCTTCTGTAGGTAGAAGCATTTGTATTAGTATAAGTCTACACTAGTACGAAAATTGTAAACAGATTTTTCTTATTATTAAAAGAAGACAAAGATGATAGCAGGAGGTTGTTTTCACCCACATTGGGTTTCCACCTTATATCTTGGTGTTCATGTGTGTTTCTTATATGTGATACTTTATTCTTCTTTTACTACACTGTCTAATGAATTCCTGATATACCGGTTAAATTTCAATGTATGATAAATTGGGTAAATCGAAAGATCTCTACATATACACTAGTTTCCTTGAGTACAGTTGCATATACATGCTAGTTCACTTAACTGAAGTAGCATATACAAAACTATTTTGAAAAATAAACTATTGATATGATAATATTGATTCACCCCACCTCTCAGTATTATTTCCAACAATTGGGATCAATGCAGGTCCTTCAAAAGAAGCTTGATCACTTGAAGGAAGATCCATCATCATGAGTAATCAAGAAAGTGGGGGATCCATCAGACCACCAATATTTGATGGGAGAAACTTTGTTTATTGGAAGATAAGAACCATAGCCTATCTTTGATCACTTGGAACAGATGTTTGGGAAATCGTAGAAGGAGGATATACATTTCCATAAGCAATTCCTACATATATGGCAGGTAAAAAGCAATATGAAACCAATGCCAAGACTATCAATACATTATTGGGAAGTCTGTCAAAATCAGAGTTTTTCAATGTTATGTAGCTCAAATTAGCCAAAGAAATATGGGACAAAATCGTTCTAAGATATGAAGGAGACTCTCAGGTAAAACGTGCTAAACTGCAAACTCTCAGAATTCAATATGAAACTCTTAAGATGCACAATGATGAAGGTATAGCTAGTTACTTCTTATGTATAGATGAGTTTTTTAATTGCATGAAAAATCTGGTTGAAGAGGCAAAGGAAGTTACCTTAGTTAAGAATGTTCTAAGATCCTTGTCTACTAAATTTGAATCAAACGTATCTTCCATAGAAGAAAAATAGGATCTACAAACTATCACTATGACACAGCTTCACAGAATCTTAACAGCCTTTTAGATGAGAAAAGGAGGCCCATCAAATATGAGAGAATTCACATTTAAAGCTTCAACAAAAGGAAAAGAAGAACTCAATGAATCATGACATATTTTAGAAGAAGAAGATGAAGTAAAGTTTGTCAAGAAGCTTCAACGGGGTTTCAGAAATTTAGAGGTAAAGTACCTTTCAAATGTTTTTCCTATGGTAGAGTTAGTCATTATGCTACCAAATGTCCTCATAAAGATAAATATGATAAAGGGAAAGAATCTGCAAAATGGAATAGAAAACAAAGTACAAGTAAAAAGAGCTACTATACTCATGAAGATAGCAATGGTTTTCCAAATAGTGATGAAGATGAAAATAGTAATGACTATAGACTTCTCATGGCTTATGAGGATAATAATTTTTTGATGCTTTAGATGAATATGACCTTTATGAAGAAATCTCTAAACTCAAAATTTGTTTAGAAGAAAATAATATGATTATATATACCTTGACATACCAACTTGATGAAAGAGAAAAACAGAATGAAAAACTAGAATTTGAAATTGTGGGTCTAAGAAAGGATCCTGAGAAAACAAAATCTCTTAATATTAGATTTGCTAAAGGATCAGAAACCTTAAATGAAATTATGAAAGTGCAACATTCTCCTTTGATAAAGACAATTCTTGGATATACTAAAGAAGCATCTCAACCACAGACGCTGTCAACCTCCACTAAAAGCTATCTTGATGTAGCAAAGAGTAGTGAATAGTATGAAAATCATCAACAAAGGCATAAAGCAGATCACCGGGTAAATCATGCTCAATTTACTTCAAGAATGAATAGAAGCCACCACCAAACTTAGCTATATCATACTCAATTTTCTTCAAAGACGAATATCAATAGATACTACAATCACGAGGTCAAAGATTCGATAATCGCAAGAACATCTTTAATCGTTAGTGTTTTTCATGTCATAACTTTGGACACAAAGCTACTCAATCTGTTGCTCACAAAACCATCATGACTAGAGAAGCACAAAATCAAAGGAATGTGACAAGGATCAAGAAAAGTGCCTACAATAACTTTTCTCTTCTTGAAAATGAAATAGAATTCTCAATCTATAACAACTTCAACCATGAAGAATCTAAATGTAGTAGTAAATTTCAGAAAATATCTCAAAAGGAGCAAACTCCACCAAATCCCAAAAGATGGAGAAAGAAAGAACCACAAACAGAAAGTTGTGGTATAGCCTTGTATGCAGAAGGAAAAGAAAATCAGTGGTACATTAACAATGGATGCTCAAAACACATGACAGGTGACAAAGAAAAACTTCACTCATATAATGCCTTAGAAAAGGAAAAGAATGTCTCATTTGGAAATGACACTCCTGCTATCGTAAAAGGTAAAGGTTCTGTTTTCTTGAAATAAAAGGTTAAAGCTAGGAATGTTATGTATTTTGATGGTCTAAAGCATAACCTCTTGAGTGTCATTCAAATGTGTGATCAAGGAAATGAAGTGGTATTTCGATCAAAAGGATGTGTTGTTCATGAGCTTGATATAGGAGAAACCATGATCAAAGGTACAAGAACTCCAAACAACTTATACATGCTCAAGGAAGGACAAAAACAATGCTATATAAGCAAAAGTGATGAAAACTGGCTATGGCATAGAAGATTGGGACATCTAAGCTTTTCTCAAATAAGAAAAGCATGCAGATTCTAGGTTGTTCTTGATCTTCCTCATATCAACATTCCTCAAAATACAATATCCAAATTATGTCAATTTGGTAAGAAAACCAGATCTCACTTCATTGAAAAAAGAAGGGTCAGCTAGTAAGCCTCTTCAACTTGTTCATACTGATTTATGTGGACCATCAAGGAAGAAGTCACCTCGTGGAGAAGAATACTTTATATTGTTCATTAATGATTTTTCTAGAATGTGTTGGATAGGTCTTCTAAAGCATAAAGATGAAGCATTTGAAAAATTCCAAGCCTTCAAAGCTTTGGTTGAAAATGAATCAGATCGCAAAATCAAATGCCTCAGATTTGATCGAGGAGGGGAATTTACCTCAGAGGAGTTCTTTGACATTTGTGAACAACATGGAATAAAAAGGTAGTTCTCCATGACAAGGACTCCTCAGAAAAATGGAGTGGTACAAAGAATGAACAGGACTATTCAACAAATGGCTCGAGCTATGCTAGATGAATCTTGAACTCCTGCAACCTTCTGGGGTAAAGCTGCATTCGTCACCGTCACTATTCTCAACCAAGAAAATGTTTGGGTAAACAACACTCAAACTCGAGATGAACTTTGGTATGGTAAGACTCATACTGTAAAATACTTCAAAGTTGTTGGAAGAAAATGTTACATCAAAAGGACTGATGAAAAACTTGGTAAGTTTAAACCCAGAGAAGATGAAGGTATTCTCCTTGGTTGCTCTTCCCGAAGTAAAGGATATTAATGTTATAATAAAAGACTTAAGAAAAAGATTGAAAGTATTGATGTTGTGATTGATGAAGCATCCAAAAATCCAAATCAAATAAAAACCAAAGATTATGACAATGGAGAAGATCATTTTCCCACATCAAATCACTAATTCTGAAGAAGAAACCAATGAAGCACCAGAAGAAGAGGTGATAGTAGAAGAAAAGACTGTCCATGTATGTTGAAAAAAATCATCCAGAAACTAAAATTTTAGGGGAAAAGGGGGCAAGTGTGCAGACAAGAAGAACTATTATAGAAGCCTTAAGCTATCTAGCATTATTATCTTCCACCGAACCTCAAAATGTAAATGAAGCATGAAAAAATGAATGTTGGGTCAAGGCGATGAATGAAGAACTTGAACAAATTGAAAAGAATAATACTTGGGAATTAGTTCTTAGACCTCATGATAACAATATCATAGGAACTAAATGGATATTCAAAAACAAGTTGAACGAAAACAGAGAAGTTATTAGAAGCAAGGCCAGACTTGTTTGTAAAGGATATGCTCAACAAGAAGGTATAGATTTTGAAGAAACTTGTGCACTTGTTGCTAGACTTGAAGCCATAAGAATGTTTCTTGCTCTTTGTAGTTTTTAGAAATTCAAAGTATACCAAATGGATGTAAAATATGCCTTTCTTAATGGATACTTAGAAGAAGAAGTCTATATTGAACAACTAGAAGGATTCATTCTTGGAAATGATTCAAAACTTGTATGTAGACTCCAAAAGGCTCTCTATGGTCTAAAACAAGCTCCAAGGACCTGGTATTACCGTCTTGACAAATATCTCTACCAAGAGAGTTTTTCAAAGGGGCCAGGAGATAGCAATCTATATACAAATATTGACACTCATAAATTGCTAATAATTATTGTTTATGTTGATGATATCATTTTTGGTAGCAATGAAGAATACATGAGTCATAATT
>APFE031128912.1:22321-38699 GCA_000404065.3 Pinus taeda
CCCTCGAGGATCAAGGAGTGTTGGGTCACGTGAGAGGCAATATTGTTGAGCCTCCATCAAATGCATCCGCTGCTGCATGGAACAAATGGAAAACTGAAGAAGTCAAAATAGAAGATCATCTGGGACTCTATCGATAAGTGCTTGGTGGCCTACATCTCTGATCTAGACACCTCCAAGGAAATCCACGATAGACTGGTGAGTTTATTTAAAGTTAATGATGCAAATCAAGTTTTGTTTCTTAGGAATAAGATGAAGGAAATTAAGAAGGGTAAAGATGAGAGTATGCAAGCATACTTCTTAAGGATCACCGAAATCAAGAACGATCTCCTGTCTATTGGGGAGGCTATTACTGACAGAGAAATGGCACTCACAACTCTCGGAGGATTACCATCTGAATGGTATGTGTTCAGGACTACTCTTCTAAACAATAATGTAATTCCTAGTTTCGAGGAATTAATGGCTAGATGCATTCAAGAAGAAACAAGGGTAGAAGAGCAGGAAATGCCCTTGCCTAAAGGTCCTCCTGCTAATTTTTTTTCATGCTAAGAAAAGAAATAAGAATGTTTCTTGCTCTTTCTAGTTTTTAGAAATTCAAAGTATACCAAATGGATGTAAAATATGCCTTTCTTAATGGAGACTTAGAAGAAGAAGTCTATATTGAACAACTAGACGGATTCATTCTTGGAAATGATTCAAAACTTGTATGTAGACTCCAAAAGGCTCTCTATGGTCTAAAACAAGCTCCAAGGACCTGGTATTACCGTCTTGACAAATATCTCCACCAAGAGAGTTTTTCAAAGGGGCCAGGAGATAGCAATCTATATACAAATATTGACCCTCATAAATTGCTAATAATTATTGTTTATGTTGATGATATCATTTTTGGTAGCAATGAAGAATACATGAGTCATAATTTTTCTTCAATAATGCAACCAGAATTTGAAATGTCCTTGCTTGGGGAGCTTACCTATTTTCTTAGTCTACAATTTCAACAAAATAAAGATGGTATTTTTCTTTCAAAAACCAAATATCTCAAATAGACCTTGAAAAAGTATGGCATGGAAGATTCTAAACAAGTATGTACCCAGATGGTAACAGGATGGAGTGTCATCTCAAATGATGAATCAGTAGCAGTACATCAACCAACTTACATATCCATGATTGGCAGTCTACTGTATCTAACAGGTAACTGACCTGACATCATCCATGCAGTAGGAATAGTTGGAAGATTCCAAGCAAATCCAAAAGAATCACACCTTCAGGCAGTCAAAAGGATTTTCAAATATCTACAAGGATCACAAAAATTTTCTTTATGGTATCTTAGAGATACAAATCTTACTCTTCATGCATATACAGATGCAGATTGGGCAGGAAATGTTGATGACAGAAAAAGCACTAGTGGTCGTGCATTCCATATGGGTTCTATGTTAGTGTCTTGGTTCAACAAGAAACAAAATTTAATTACATTATCTATAGCTGAAGAAAAATATGTGGCCATTGCATCTTGTTGCACACAACTACTTTGGATGATGCAAACCTTGCAAGACATTTAGATCACATGTACTCCACCCATCTCCCCTCTATGTCATAATACAAGTTCCATTAGTATTTCAAGCAATCCAGTCATGCAATCTAAGACCAGGCACATACCCATCAAATATCATTTTCTACGATAACAAGTGCTTGAAAAAAAGGTCAAATTGGAGTATGTCCCCTCCAAAGAATAGGTTGTTGATATAGTCACTAAACCACTGCCCAAAGAGATATTTGAATATCTCAGACAAAAGTTAGGAGTAGTTGCTGCATCATCGTGCTGTTAAATCCATTTTTTTGGAAAAAGGATGTTATACGCGAGTTTCATGAAGTGTAGTCATGTGCATATGCAGGTTTTTGGGCACAATCATGTATACATTGGTTTGAAGAACAACAGTGGAACAAACTCAGGAAAAAGAGGCTCTCCTACGGTTTTGTCAATTGTCTACTCTAATTGATAATAGATACAATCTGTTGATAACATGTGGAAATATATTGGTTGTCATAAAATTGTTGATAACTTGATGTATATCTAATTGATCATGATGCTTTGATATTTTTTACTCACATATGAAATGATCAGATCTGACAGTGAACAGGTGGAACATGTTCAGGGGGAGAACATGGTATGCTTCTAATAAAGCATTATTGACATTATGACTAGAAGTCCTTGGTACCTAATGAGTTCTTTCTTTATGATGATAGGTTGATACTCACATATGTTGATTATCATGATTCATGATGTGGGATGTTCCTTAGTGATGATATAATGAAGGTTCTTGTGAAAAGATCATGCTAAGATAATGGGGGTCCATCATCTTTCATTCCTTCATTTATTCTTTCTATCTTACAGAATGGTCCTGATGATGGACCCCCTTTGGGGTTCGAAACGTCGACAGACTGAACTGAAAACTGTGGATAATCCGGAACATGAATCTACAAAAAACTACCACAGAGGCTTGAAATCCAACAAAAGATCATGCAGTTCTTGATAAAGATGTCTATTGTGTTTTCACATACATATGATATGATTTTGTGCTACAGCTTGGAGATATGACATATGCCTAGTTGATTCATGGAAGGTTATGATAAGGGAATGAAGTAATTTCATCTTGATGAGATAAAGAGGATGAGTTGATATATGCCGACATACTTTGTCACAGGTTGATGATATATTGGGAACTAATGATGAACATATATAGGTTGTTGGTTTGGATGCTATTGACATATGTTGTTGATGGTGTAGATCATATGATAGTTGTTGATGACTATCATGGTCTTGTTTTAGATATTTGGTCTTTGTTACATATATCATGTACATCTTTTAATGAAAAGGTCATGCAAAGACATAATTTGTAACCCCATTATGCATGGGATGGATGATGTAATGTTGCTTGTCTTTTTCATGTATAAACAGTTGGTATAGCCCCACTTGGTTGGGTGGATGAGTCAAATTTGGTATATTGCCACTTGGTTGGGAGATGGATGTATGTATGAGTCATTGGTGATGTATGTATAGAGTCATGTTATTCTTTTAAAACATCTTTTTGTCGACTTTTCTTGTGCTTGGGGGAGCATAGACTCGATCATGAGAGCTCAATTAGCACATTTCAACATATCAGAGAATTCAGCATGTACTTAGGGGGAGCATGACCCTTTGCCCTTGATGTCAAAGGGGGAGAGTTACTTAGTGTGGTTATTGCCATCATGTCCAAAGGGGGAGATTGTTGGCATTGTGATACAGGTATTGTCCTTGATGGCAACTCACTCAGATGAAAGATCACACTATAGCAAGTAAAGCGCAAAGAATTATAGATCAATATTCATAGAATGAGGAAAGAGAGGTATACGCAAGTTCACAATTGACCGAGCTACATATACACACAGGTTCATTGTATACAAGTCAGGTATACATACACACACACTTTCACAGAAGGAAAAGCACACATACCTTGGAAAACTAAGTTTCTGGTTCAAGGTATTTGGTCCATCGTATTTTGATCCATGGTATTCGTCCAAGGTATCTCGTCTCGGGTATTGACCCTAGGTATTTGTTCCAAGGTATTGGTCCTAACTGGTTTTGGTCCATGGTATTGAGAAAGACCTAAAAGGTATAAAAGGAGGAGAAGATCATTAGGCTAGAGTGTGCAAGTATCGAATATCTAATGAAGTGTGAGATCTAGTATGTGGGTTATTGTGTTATGGTGTATTGTTAGATCTGAACCAAGGATTAACCTTAGCGAATGAAGAGGGATTAGATATAATGATGGATCGATATCTTAAGGCATAAAATGAACTATCATTATGTGTTTTTGCTCATGTATATTCTAGATGTAAATACTCACAAATTTTCTATTCTGTAAATGATATGATCTCGGTATAACTAAAGTATGGAATAGCTTCAAAACCCTAAATTTATATTTGCAAATGTATACACTAGTTGGATTCAAGAAAAGCACGTATACACGTAGGTTAGACACATGAAAGTAGCGTATACCTTATAAAATATGTTTCTGGTTACTGTATTCTGGTGGGAGTTTTCTAAATTATGAGACTGATGGGTTGTCTAAGTGAACGATTGATTTGACTGTGGTTGGTTCAAAAGGTGATTGGTTGATGCAGATATATTTGATGATTGAATGATGTTGTTGATGGATCTAGTGTGAAAATTTATGAAACGTGGTTGCTGGAGGAAGAGAGAAGGTCATATCCTTCTGTAGGTCAATGCCTACGTACTAGCAAACATATCATCTAGTACAAGAGCTAGGGGGTTGTAGCTCCCTTCCACGAGAAGCTCGAGAATGAGAGAAGATTGTAACCTTCTGTGGGTAGAAGCGTGTGTATTGGTATAAGTCTGCACAAGTACAAAAATTGTAAACATATTTTTCTTATTATTAAAAGAAGACAGATGACACCAGCAGGTGGTTTTCACCCACATTGGGTTTCCACATTATATCTTGGTCTTCATGTGTGTTTCTTTATTCTGATTTTACTTCACTCTCTAATGAATTCCTGATATACTAGTTAAATTTAAATGCATGATAAATTGGGTAAATAAAAATATCTCTGCATATACACTCGTTTCCTTCAGTATAGTTGTGTATACATAGTAGTTCACTTAACTAAAGTAGTCTATACTAATCTGTTTTGAAAATTAAATTATTGATCTAATAATACTGATTCACCTCCCCTCTCAGTATTATTTCCAACAACTCGCTCATCTTTGTACGTAGATCCATCTCCATGAGGACTTAGAATATCTTGGTTTTTGTGACTCATGCAGGGTCCTTCATTTCCTAGAGCGAAGCGAACTTGGTTTCCTTCGAAAGGTTTGATTCTTGGGGAGGAAACTATCTATCCTCCTACATCCTCCATGCTACTAATGCTGTCAACAATAGCAACCAAGCATAATGAAATGACTTTCCCTCATCTTGGGCCTCCCGATAGTTCTCCAAAAAATATTTGCACACATAGTGAGCCCAGTTATACTGGACTCCTTTGGTGCACTACGTAGCCAAAGAAATGATCGGCGTGAGAACCTTCTCTCCATGGCACTTCCGTATCATCTTGCCTACCAATAAATATGTGAATAACTGCACCGAGTTGTCTGAAATGGAGTAGATGGAATATCCACAGGACTGCACCTATATGAGTTAACATCTATAGATTTTCTCAATATTAACTAATTTTGTAGAGGGCTAAATAGTTAACATTATTTAAACGCATGATAAAAGTATACAATTAATTTCATAACATATTTATCCTTTCTTCTATACTTTAAACGAGAGTGTGAAATTTATTAGTTCATGGAAATTTTTTATCTATGGTTCCTAAGGTGAAATATAATAAACCTCTCCTTATACATATACTGAAGAATGTAACCCCAGTAGTTAATGGAGTTTTAATTTCATTGGAATGAGAACCAAAAAATTAATAGATTAGAAAGGAAAAAAAAATTCATTTACAACTTGATGCAGGTGCATCTGACCCTTTTGTTAATTAAAGAAAAATCCAAGAGGAGCATGAAGACATGGACCATCAGAGCTGAATAAAGGGAAAAAACAAAGAAAATCTCCCTTAAAGCAGTTAAAGAAAAAAAATTAAAGAGAGAATGGATAAGACTAGATAGACTTCCTATTATTAATAGCCATGCACGCTTTTTGGAGAGTTTTTGTGGAGAAAAATCACAAGAGGATAGGATCGGTCCTTCATAAGACTTTTTATATAGATGTAATGCAATAGGGGTGTAATAGATATCTTATTTTGTGAAGAAAATTGTGAGTGGGAAAGATGTAGCCGACCATGAGTTCGTTTTAAGGCTCAAAGGCCTTAACTTTGTAATCGTTCCGTAAATATATAAAAATGTGTTTATGTTCTGTGTTAATTGTATACGCTATGTGGTTTATAAATGAGTCAAAACTTGTGTTCTGTAAATAAAAATGGTGTTGCAGGCACTCGGCGGCGGCTGCATGAATGTTCAAATGAGAGCAAGGAAGACTATAACGGTGAATTAATTAAAAGGCTTCCCAAATATTCAGTGGGCCCATAACCCACAGGTCCAGGATCAAGATTTATAAAGAATTTGGGATTTTCGTCAACCCCCAAAATCTCATTTTCATCACAACTATATATAAGTTCTTAGTTTCACTTCAATAATTAAATAATTGAGTGATCCCCTATAAGGTCTATCATAATCTTCTATTCATTTATTTCTGTAAAATAATACTTCTAGCTTTCAATATTATATTAATTGACATTATCTATTCTCTAGTAGAGACTTTAATTCAACATATAATTATACAAGTTTAATCAAAAGAAGTGGCCTTAATCCCTATCCATGCACGACACATTATTTCATATACTTACAACTCTTCTCTTCATATCCATGTGCTCAATTAAGTTATCCATTAGCCATCATAAAGTAATCAATTAACCATCATAGGAATTCGACTATAACAATCATTATAGTAATAGATCTTCATTATATTGGTCACTTGAAAATAATTCAATATAGGCATGCAAAATCAGTAATCTATATAGTTAATTCTAAGAAATTCATTTTCAAAATTCATTAAAACTATAATGCCATTAATCTATTTCAATTTCAACATATAAAGTAGAACATAAATTACTCCTAAGCATAGTTAATCTTTGGGGAATATTCAAGAACATAAAACCCTCCACCCAATATTGATGTAAGATCTTCTTGCATGAAGGAATCAACAACCCCTTAGGTTCCTAAGTATTTTCTCTTATAGATTCCTAGCATCATATTTTTAGCAATTTATTGATTTAATGTCTTCCGTTCTTTTGCTAGGCCTCTTTGTTTTAGTTTTCAAAAAGAATCATTTTTCTTTTCTTTAAAGCACACTTTTCTCTTCCACTATGATTTATTCTACTTTTTACCCCCACTTAGCATTTCTCTCCACCTAGGTGATTAATATAATCTTCCTCTCCCATTATCTTAATATTTTTAATAACTTTCCCCTAAGGATTTTCAAGAGACTTTTAAGGTCAACCTTATAGATTTTAACCACTTTGTAGCTTTTCATGACTTGGCAAGAAGTTTCTAGTACTTTAGTTCTCTTTCATGTATATTTGCAAACAATTTTTTGTAATTCAATGAAATATCATATAATTACATCATCACATGCTTTCCATTTTAGCTTACATAGCCGTTAAGTCCAAGAATGGTTTCAAACTATAAAAAGAGCCATTGTCTCAACAAGAAAAGCATAGGGGTGTTACACCATGTGTAATTTCATGGTTTAAATTGTGTTTTTGAATGCATAAATCCATTTAACCCATGTGTAGTTTGCATGATTTAATTATTCCTTTATTAGAATTTATGATTTTAAATTTCTTGAAAAACTTTAAATCACGTTAACAACTCTTGAGATAAGGCTTAGTTGGATATTCTTAATCAGATATGTAAGTATTAATTTATTGTTATGAATGAAATATTGTTTATTTCACTTAGATTTTATTTGAAAATATAAGAGGTGTTATCAAGTGAGTAGTCAGCCTACCCTAGTGTTAGGAAATTAATTAAAAATCAGTTGGAGTCCAAGAAGAGATAGTTTTTGAGGTGATGATTGTCACAACCTAAACCAAAGTCTTGTAAATATTCCTAAACCCCAAAATTGTATGATGGGATAAAAATGTCATGCAAGGGTGAGGGAAGAGATAGATTTCCATAGAGAAAGGAAATATGGCAAAATAGAAATTCAATTATTGAACTAGTTGGACACTCCTAGGGAAAAATGAAGAAAGGTATCAAGTACCAATTAAGATTTCTATCACAAGCTAAGCATGAGGCTTGGGGGTTGTTGTTAAAATAGTTAATTTGTTTGAGAGAAGCTTGCTTGATCCTGTTATATTTTAACATATTCATATAACAGAACAGACTTCTTGGTTCAAAATTCTTTAAAGATTATTAATTTTTTTATATATATTATGTTCGTATGCATAGGAAGGAGAGTATGCATAAGAGAACATGGTTTCTAATTTATTAAATGGGTTCTTTTGAGACAATTTTTTTTCCATTTAAAGAATGTGAATAGAGTGGAAAACTAATCTTGGCTACATCATTAAATAAAGAATTAGTACCATTAGCATAGTGTTAGGTGAGTACAAAAGGAAAACAAATTGCTCACCCTTCACAAATTTAGTTCCTACTTAAGGTGTAAAAGTACTCTTAAGGAGTAGATGAAGTAACTCATAGTTTAGAAGTGTAAGAGATAGTTCCCTTGGACGGAGAATTTTCTTAGAAGTAGTAAGAGTTTAGCATGGTCTAGGGCTAGTATTGAAGGTTTAGGGTTATTAAACTTAAACAAAGTAAGGATAAGAAGAGGTGAGCCTGAAGGTATAGTGGCATTTCTCCATTAGGAAGACAATAATTGGATACCTATTGTAATTCCAAATATGTATGGCAAGAAATAAAAAGAGATTGTTTATACCACATAGTAGAACTACATATAGCTTAAATAGACATGAGACCAAGATATTTCATAAAAATATAGCAATATCTAAGGGTGAAATCTTCTTTATTTCTTACCTGAAATAGAAATAGGTTGACTAAGCCTCATATATCTGAAGTAATTTTTCAATTCAAGAAATAAATTGAGAAATATTAGAATTAAATTATATTCTTGTAATAAAAAATATATCATCTATAGAACCTAATAAATAAAATACTCAAGAAATTTTACATTACTACAACCAATTCGTTAAGAAAACATCATTATAATAAAATAGAATACAAGTAACTCAATTATATGATGTAAGAGAGGACTTGTAGAATAATACATGTATACTTAATTATTGTTCAAAACTTAGTAAAAGAGACTTTTCACTCACTAAGAAAATTGAGTAACAATAGAGTGAGTATGAGGAATTAAATATAAACATTTCAACAAAAAAGTTAAAGAATTTGTGGTTGTGGCCATGGTAGGCTCGAGAATGTCATATGATCATAACATCCTCTAATAAAAGGAAAAAAATAAGAGTTTAGGGGATATTGTTGTACTTGTAATTAACCAAGGTATACATAATCATAAGATATTTTCCATGCTAACGGACTAACTTGGAGGAAAAATAAGGAAGAAGACTCCATTAGCAAGTAGGAACTAAATTTAACTACAAACCTTGAGAAAAATTAAAGGATTTATTCCCTATATTAAGGGATTTATCCCATATATTATCTAAGAAAATTGGTTAAATGATAGAGAGTTAGTGCAAGAAGGAAATTGTTGTGAGCAATGTGGCAAGGAAGGATTTGAAGTAGTTAACATTGTTAAAAAAAAATTATCCAATATAAAATTTAAGAAAAAGAGGATAACCTTAATAATTACCTACAGGGTAACAAAATCTTATGTGTGTGAAACCAATATTTAGAATAATTATTGATAGGACCATAAAAACACCAAAGTAGAGGGGAAATTTGAGAGTTAAGTAAAAGTAAAAAAAGAAAAACAAACTGATAAATAAAGGAAATGCAAAGAAAGCAAAAAGATAAATGTGAATTTATGGTGAAATAATTGATAATAACCTTTGTATGGTGAAAATTAGTACCAAACTTAGAGCCAAAAACGAAATTACTCTCTCATAATGAAAATTGGCATTAAAAGTCAAAGATCTCATTGAAAAAAGTGGAGAAAACCATGAAACATTAAAAAACTTGGGAAAACCATGAGACATTATAAGGAATGGCCAGAGCCACTTTTGAGTACCCTCGAAGGGCATAGAGGATACAAACTTTGTCATCTATTAAAAGCCTTTTAAAAATCTTAGAACATAATTGAAATAAGGAGCCTTAATGGAAAAATCTAATAATTTTTTTTTAAGGTTGGCCACTACGTGTAGCATTAGATTGTTAGTTTATTAAACCACCACTTAGAACCCCCAAATTTCTTCAATCAAGCATGTACCTCACAAAGGAGATGAAAAGTGTGTGAGTAGAGCATATAGCAAAATGTTTAAGGGTTTGAGAGCTAAAGAGGAGGAAAATCCCTTAGAACTTGGAGAGTGTTCAATTAGTAAACTTAGTAATGTGAATAATGGAGGAGGAAAGGGGTAGTGACCCTAACCTTGTATCCCACCATTGGATCTCTAGGCTTGATCTCTCCCATCACTTACTCACAAACCACATGGGTCAAACAAGGTTTCATAATACAAATAGGACATGAAACCATATATCACATGGTACACCACAACATAGTTGGACTGCATTGATTCCTAGCATCAGGTTAAGGTGGTAGTGTATCTATTATGTTTACCTTACTTACGACAAACCACATGGGCCAAACAAGGTGTCATAATACAAATAGGACATGAAACCATAAATCACATGGTACACCACAACATAGTTGGACTACATTGATTCCCATCATAAGGTAAGGTGGGTGTCATGATACAAATAGGACATGGAACCATAAATCAGATGGTACACCACAACATAGTTGGACTACATTGATTCCCATCATAAGGTTAAGGTGGTAGTGTATCTATTAGGTGTATGGGATATGAATTGAAGGGTAGTGGGTAACAAATGACTTATAAACTTCCTTTGGTGAATATGATATTAAATGTAAGGTTGTTAGTATCAAATGTGTTATAAACCCCTTTTCTTATCAAATTTCCCAAAAGCCACATCACTATTACCGTGACAACAAGGAAGAATTCCCGTGTAGCTTATCATATGGGTCAAACAAAAATCCTAGCATGGCTTGGGGATAATAAGTCTACTTAGATTCAGAGTTTTGTATCACCCTATAGCTTATGGTATGGGCCAAACAAAAATCCTAGCATGGCTTGTAGATAATAAGTCTACTTAGATTCAGAGTTTTGTATCAAGAAAATTAGGATTAGAGTTCTCCATAATAAGGAGAGTTAGCTTTAGAGTTCTAGATCAAGTAGTCTCCTTAGAGAGGAAGTCGAACACTTAATTGCTAGTGGGGATAAAGTGTGAGGTTGCACATAGAATTGGATCTAAGTTCTTCAATGCCCTTGTGAATTCATGAACACAAGCACAATGGGAATTTGTTGAATGGGATAGTGAGGGGAGATGTGAAATCTTGGCCATGGATTTCCCTTGGCATCCTGAGGTGGTAGAGGTTCTTTGCATATCTGTGTAGAACCCTTGTTCAAGTATAATTTGTGTTGTAGACAAGGGAGGGGTCTCCCTTGTGAATTTAGTCTATTTCCTTATATAATATGCATCAAATCCCCTCTAGTGTCCAACTCTGCACTTGGGTTTGTGGTGGGCTTCCAGCTAGGTGGGGAGGGAGTGGGAGAATTTTATGGGTTCACACGTGGGGGGTATTCTTTCTACTCCAAGAGGATAAGGTGGAGCACCTTCTACTTTGCAGTTCTCTCAGATAATTTTGTGTCCTTTAAGAGTTTACTTGTGTGTGTGTGGTTTGACTTGCATTTCAATTCTAGGATAAGGTCTTTATGAAGGCCTTATTACCTGGACCCTTGCGGTCTCTCCTCCCCAACCTTTCCCTCCTTGTAGTCTTAATGACCTACATGACCTACATGCCATAGCACTGGGGCCATCTTTGTAGGGGGTAGCAATTAACTATGGAGGAGAGTGGCATAATCTCCAAAATCATGAGTATTGAGACACATTTGCTAGCACCTAAACTCAGGAGGCAGCTTCTATCTCTGGTGCCAACACCTTGGACCATTTGATTGTGCCAACTACCATGGATTCTCTTGCGGCCTAGTTGCACAACATTCAGGGGAATATGGATATCATGTGGGAGAAGAGATACTAAGAGTGAAACTAGGTGGTAGTCTACATCAACTACATGAAGCACCTTTAGAATGAAATTCTAGACCATCTCTACAACCTTAGACTACAACTTCCATGCCCCCAACCCACCTCCTTAATATCTTGCCTCCTGCTCTTGTTTCTCTTGTGTTTTGCTTATTTAAGTCATGGCTAATAAGCCTATCAGAAATCAAGACTAAACTTCTTTGTCCTCTAGGCCAAAGTCTTGTCTGAATAAAAGAGAGAAGAGAGTATAGATAACATGGTTTTCCAAAAGGCCCAAATCTAAAAGTCTAATAAAAATGAAAATGAGGGAAAAAAATTTATAGAGATAATAATAATATAATGAAAATTTCTTGGTCCACAAAAATTCCATCAGAATTATTATACATGTCTTTAATGGTAAGGTATACAATATCTCTAAAAACAATAAATCTTTTAAATATAAATACTTATAAAAAGTAAAACTACAAACAAATTAATATAAATAAATAAATAGCAACCTAACTATATATCTAGATCTGAATTACAACAGAGAACTATTGAACTAAGCTAATTTTTTTTTCAAACCGAAAAATATCCCAATAAACATCTATTATCAAATAATACGTAAATGAAGTCAACAAGATTCTCAATAAACATCTATTATCAAATAATACGTAAATGAAGTCAACAAGATTCTGTTCAGCCCTAAGGAATTTATGAGAGTTTACAGTGCCAGATTTTATGCTTGCAGAGGGGGTTCGGTGACCAAACTGCTATTTTTCCAGAGAGAGTGGGGATGGGTGTTGGCCCAGGGGACAGGTCTGATGAGGACCCACACACTACGGCATGTAATGCTTCTTCGATACGTCGATTAACTCATCGAAAGTCTGCACTCTTGTCGGCATACAATTTCGATTTGAAACTGGAATTGTAGGTACGTCCATTAACTCATACGGCATGTAATGCTTCTTCGATACGTCGATTAACTCATCGAAAGTCTGCACTCTTGTCGGCATACAATTTCGATTTGAAACTGGAATTGTAGGTACGTCCATTAACTCATCGAAACTCTGCACTCTTGTCGGCATACAATTTCGATTTGAAATTTGAAATGAGTCTGCACTAGACTCATGGAGAGGCTCATACCCCAATGAGAAACTGGAAATGGCACTATCTGCCGCGCAGCCTAACATATTACAGCTTGATTGCCCATCCTCGATCTTCTGATTATTCACATTATCTTTTGCAGGCTCCTGCACGACCGAGAAACTGCAAATACCGCTATCATTGATTGCTTGCTCATACTGAATGTGCTGCTTAGTTTGCTTCAGATTTTGAGTCTCTTGTTTATCATCGTAGATTTTTCTTCTTACTTGGGGCGCTCTAGCTCTACCTGCAGCACGGGCATACCTGCAGCAATCAAGATTTAAGAACTGGTTCATATTTCAATTTAACGAGTGAATATTGATCTAAAATGTGGCCTCTTTGTTTAAAGTAGATTTTAATGCCAAAGAATAGTTTTTATCGATTCAAATAATTATAAACTATCATTTTCACTAGATTTTTTAAAGGAAAGGTAGGTAGAGGATATCGAAGAACATCATAGATGAAAAAAATGTGATACTTTAGGTGATCTAACTATAGTCAAATTTGAATAAAAAATAAATCTTAACATTAAATGTAATACAATCAAACAATTTACTCAAAACAGAGACAGGAATATGGTTAACTTCCTTCTTCCTTGGCAAGTGCTCAATCCAAGAGCTTACTTTCATTAAAAATTGCAACAGAGACTGGACCTTTGTGTTTCATTGCCTCATTGAGACTCAACCCTTCCCCATCATATGGTAATTGTTCCAGATCAAATTTTTGTGCAAGTATTCTCTAGGGAAGATTCCATTTATACAAGTCTCCATTAGCATAATCAAAGGCCCAGTTCTTTTGATAAGGATCTGTGGCAGCCCAAATTTCTTGATCAATTCTGATCCAGATGCATCAATAAATTACTCTCATGAAATATTGTTCACTGGATACTTGACAACCACTAGGGTTTGTAGATGGTAGTGTAAATAGACACTGTGTCTAAAACATTCATCAACAATGAGAGAAGCCAAATATGTGCCTTAGGGTGAATGGACCAAGTTAATCCTTCTTTATTCTTTGCAGCATCAAATACAATATCCTTGAGAGTGTAGTAAAAATTGGGCAAAGGTATGATAGGAAGTTCTTGAGAAGGGGGCATGGTCTTCCTTTCTTCAGTTTCTTAAAAGAACCTATGCCACTTATTAATACTCTGTCCTTAATAAAGGGCAGTCTGGACTGAAATGGATGGTTTGACAAGGATAAAGGATAGTGGACAAGGAGGTTATGCTAAAGAGTGATTTAAAAAATGGTAGCAAAACTCAGATCTCAAATACCTCAAAGGTCATCCTCAAATAATATCAAGGGGAATGTGGAAAGGTAGAAATGTTCAAATCTTTGAAGACAGATATATAACTCTTTTTCAATGTGCCTTCCAAGGTCAGTCAATCTTCTCAAACTTCAAACATTTTCATCAACCCCTACAAGAAAAAGTTGATTCTTGCTCTTATGGACAAATCTGGAACATGGGATTACTTTGATGGATCTAGTCAAGGTACCTCCAAAATTAACATTAAGACTGGAATCAGACATACATGCTAGGACCAAGATTAAAGAGTTCCATCACTGAAATGGGTGCCCATTAATTTACCCATTTCTAAGGCCAACAATCAGAAATAAAAAAAGAAAAAGAAAAAGCTTTGCAAAATTAATACATACTTTTATATAGAGTAATGTGAAATCCTTTAGTTGTGGAAACAAGACGGTAGTGGGTATTTGATGATATAGAGAGGTTTATAATTTATTTCATTTGATGATATAGAGAGGTTTATAATTTATTTCATGATATAGATGGGTTAATAATTTTGTACAAGTGCTAGAACAAATTTATTTCTTTATTTTTTTTAATTTTTTTCAGAACATTAGTTAATCTTAGGTTATTCTTATTTTTCTTCTAGAGATTATCATAAATAATAATAAGTAGTAGACAACACCATACAACAATGCTTAAAAATAAAATAGAAGACACAAAAAATTCTAGGTGTAAAACCCCTTTAGAGTGGAATGCTTGTAAATAATGGTCTACTCTTCCTCCTTGTTCAAAGAAAATTGTTTACATCAGGATTTTAGGAAGGACTAGTCAACCCCTAATTCACAACCTATGATTTGTAAGACTCTACTAAACAGTACTATCCTATTGCAACTAGAAAGATGCCCCAAACCTTGGGGACAGATGAAGCCACAACCTCAACACTCTATTTACCCATTATTGTTGGGAATGATACTTAATTACCCTTGCCTTATTAATATAATACTCTTCTATGAATATCTAAAATTTTTTAATTCTTTTTAAGTGAAATTTTTTGTAATCCTCTTCTATGAATATCTAAAATCTTCACAAGCATATAAAAAACACAAGGAAAGGGTAATGTTTGAACCATGCATACCTATATTGGAAGACATCAATGAAGCTGAACGAGAAACTTCCTTATGCTCTTGAGCAATGAGGTTGGAAGCTTCTAATTCCCGACCCTTGTTCTCCACACCAATAAGAGGCCCTATGGTTTCTGCAGCCTTCCAAGCTACAGACTTAATGTTCTCGGCAGTTTGAGAAGGAGAACAGCTCTGTAATATGCTTTTGATGTCAGCATAATACTCTTGAAAGTTCAATCTATTAGCAGGTGAGTCTCCCTTTAAGAAAAGGAAGGCGCAATGGCAGCCATCTCTGCTGTCGGAAACATTCCGAGATGGACCCGATTTTCCTTACCGTTAGGTTTCCACTTGCTACTAGTACGCATCACACCTATGTATTTCCTTGATCCTCCTTCGTTAACGTTGACACTAGGGCCTCCAACACTAATCCCCGCCTCTGTCTGGCAGGCCTCTGGAATAAGATGAACAGCCACTTGGTTTCCTTGTTCTTCAGTGCTTGTGGGTTCAATATACGAACCTCCCTCATTACCATTGTGCGGCATATTTCCAAGAGCAGACTTGGAATCTCCGTTACAACGCAGAGCTAAATAAACGTAGAAAGCTACAATAGGGTATACGAACCTGTCAAACAGAAATAAACGTAGAAAGCTACAATAGGGTATATGGAGGCAGTTCAAGATTCACAAGAATCCGAGGATCATTCTATGTAGAGCAGATAGAATGAATCAGAATAGGTCCGAGATTGTCTGACATATTGATATGATTATATATATAAAAGGATTGGCGACCTAGTTTTCGATCAGTTGTTTCAAAGATCCATATAAGATGTAGGGCAGTGAGAACAAGCCCTAGAAATACCAGCCTGGAGAGTTAGAGTCTCCATGCTATAGAAATACCAGCCTGGAGAGTTAGAGTCTCCATGCTATGAATATGGAGTATACCATTTACGAGGGGGCATTGACAAGAACGATTTTACGGTTTGAGTTGGGATACGGAGGTTTAAAGGTTAACTTCAACTCGTCATGGATTAACAACCTTGATTGTTGAGCTTAATTGGACCTAGGAAGTAAT
>APFE031128921.1:0-19902 GCA_000404065.3 Pinus taeda
CATTCCACCCCCCTTAGCATGTTTCGTCCCCGAAACATGAGAAGAACACAAATAATAAGATCTACTCAAAAGAGTAGTCCACTGATAACAAGCACGTGCATCTAGCCATCCAAGAGAAAGGTGAACCCTCGATCTCGCTGGTGCCTCGCTCGCTTGAGATGGAAGTTGACCGTGGCAGCTCTTCTGTGTTGATGTGTAGTAGGTGGATCATCTCTCCTTTGTATCCGTCATGTGACTACTTGGTTTCCATCTTGATGGTTGTCTTGCGGGGTGATGTGGGTGATGATATGTTGAAGTTTTAACCCACGATGGCTTTTGCTTGACTTCACCTTGCTGTGGTGCCTGTTGTGGTGTCTTCTTTTTCAAGATGACTTCAACCACTGAGCCCTCCTCTGATGTATCATCACCTGTAACCTTTTCTTCTGTAGCCTCTGTTTGTGTTTGATTGTCGATCATCAAAGGCTCATCATCTGATATGTCAGTCCCTTGAACAGCTTCTGCTTCAGCCTCCATGTGCTCTACCTGTTTATGGATGGAAATATCCTGTAATGTAATTTTCTTCTTTTTATACCAGAGCTTCAGGAATTTCTTCTGTACATTAATATTAATAGTACCTACTGATTCCATCCAATGGTACCCCAAAACAACATCTATGTTATCCATATTTGAAGCATAAAAATCACTATGCAACACCTACTTATCCATTGAAATCTTCAAATCCTTGTACGTTTGAACATTCTCATCATCAACTTGTATATTTTCAATGTTTTTTGTTGGAACTTGCAATTTTTTTGCCAAATTAACATTGATGAAATTATGCTTGCAACTAGGATTTATAGAAACAATGATTTTTTCTTTCTGAATCAATCCATGAACCTGCAATAAGGATATACCAGTAGGAAATAGCCCCTTATGTGTTTCATTCTCCTTTTTTCTAGCCTTAGACCATTTGTCCAAAAGGACTTTTTCAAATTCTGCATCTGAAAGTTTGGTCAACTGCTTCTGGTCAAGTGATTTCCACCACCATGTGGGAGCCTCATCTATTAAAAATAACCACACTTTACCCCTCCAATTTCTCTTAAATATACGCTTTCGGTCCTTTATGAATTCTTCAATAGTCGGACCATCATCTTTTCCTGTAAAAAATAGAACCTCGCTAGAAGCCATAAAGAGGGTTTTGAAAAAGAAAACTTGGCGAAAATTTGAAAATGTCACAGTTTCGTCAATATTGCTCAGAATCTCTATTATAACCTGTTTTTGGAAATGGAACAACCATTCTGCATCTGCCCATGTGATAGAAATCCTGATTTAGACATTGGAATTTTCAAATCTGCGCTGCTACTCTTCCGCCGTCACCCAAAATTTCTGAAAAACGAATTGATTTTAAATCAGCGATATCTCCCTCATCCGGACTCCGATTCGACTGATTTTTTTTTTGAAATTAGGTGTTTTTTCACAAAGATGCCAGATATGTAATTAGATCTTGTAGATCTTGCATGAGGACATCTATATCTGCGCCGCAAATTCGCTGCCCCGAAAAATTGTCTACAACCCCACTGATTTTTAAATCAGCGATATCTCCTTCATCCGGACTCCGATTTGACCAATTTTTTTTTTGAAATCGGCTATTTTTTCACAAAGAATACAGATAGGTAATCAGATTTTGTAGATATTTAACCAAAACTTATATATCTGATCTGCAAACTCGCCGCCCTTGAAATCCTGCAAACAGTAAAAGAAAATTCTCCACTTTTGTGCCCAAGAAAGTGCTCTGATACCACTTGTTGTATATCTATACCGGAAATATTAACAAAATCCTCATGTTTATTCATCAATTTCACGTGTGATTAGTCGGGACCCAACATGCACACTTGTACCTAGGATATAAGATTATGTAATCCTTTCTTGGATGACTTCATTGTCAACATTGGAGGAAATATTAATACCCTAAGCGATGAACAAGGTGCATGGATGACTTTCGCAGATCCACTAGAATGAACAAAACACCACCCCTCGATACTTCTTGAACTCCCCGCACAGAAGAAGCCATCACCAACCTCAACTGAATCTCCATTCCCCACGGTGCTGATTACATGCAATATAGAAAAAGTAACCACCTACCGTGAGCCGGAAATATGCACCTCACCTAAAGTTCCCACCCGCGAGCTGCATTAACTAGATCTTGATATTTTCGCTCCAATGGATCTACCCAGCAACAAAGAAGCCTATAAATGGACCGAAGAGGACCACTACTGCTCATTTGTTCCCAAAAAAACTAGTTCCCACCCGACCCAAACTGAAACTGCACAATATGGAATAGGGGCTCTGAGAGGGGCCACATAAGCTCTTTCTCCTAATTTTATCTGACGTAAGGATCTTTCTATGCCCGATGAGACAAAGAAAAGATGAAATATTGGTCCACAACTTTGAGTACCAGATTTGTTTCCATAATGGTTCAAGAACATGATTAGATGAGGTAGAAAATGTCAAATAATATTCTTTAAGAGAGAACATGCCTTTTGAAAGTTGACCCAATTGAAGCATTTCTGGTTTGCCTTTGTTCAAAATAGGATTCTTACGTGGAATCAGGGTGAGGACTTCCCAATCTAGGGGTGAGTCCCACACTGGCCAATGATTTAGAGACATCCAAAATCACCACTTCGTCAATGCATTGGACTCTTACCAAAACTATCTAACTTTCTTCGCACCTAGATGGGTGGTAAAGGTTTGAATATCACATAGAATTTCCTCTAGATTAAGTTTGGGGTGTTGCATCAAGGCCTCCTCCCAAAATCTAGGTTTATTTTCATTTTTGATCTCCCAAAAACCATGGTCCTCATTAAGTGCCGAGTTGTCTTATCCTATTCTAGATGGAGGATCCACTCGACTAGAATATTGGCTGTAACGGTCATGCAAGTTCTGATGCGATGAGACCTAGCGACCATCCCATTGACTTGAAGGTGATGGTGGAGATCCATCGAAGGGAAAGACTGTGGTTGGCCTATGTGCTAATTCAGGTGTGACTTTGAAGGATCAATTGTCAGATCTAGGATCAGATGGCTAATTCTATGTAAATCGAATGATGGTTAAACTCATCGGACTTTTGGTGACATGTTAAAGTTGCAACACAACTGATTGCGATAGGAATGTTACAACCATCAATCTTTCACTTGTAGAGACTTTTCATTCATTTTTTCAAATTCATTAGCATTCCCCAAAATTTATTTTAATTCACTATATATATATATAGCTGATTGATTTAGTTATGTATAAAATTCGGAAGGATGGGGGATTTTAGAGTGTGCAAAAGGCTAACTGCACTATTATCCTTATTCTAATTGACCAACCTTTAGTTGGATCAATGTCTAAAGGTATGCTTGCACACGGAGAAATGTACACCAATGGATTCGTCAAACATTCATGAGATGGAGGCGGTTCATCAACTTATTTGTGGCAGTAAGCACCATAGTGATTTGCTTACCCTTTGAGCTTCAAAACATACATCTTCACCCAAATTTAAGGAATAGGTATGTTGCTGATTTTTTTTGAGTTTTAAGGGTTCAAATCAACTATGAAGGTGGTTCATTAGCCAACTAGATAAATCTTCATTGTAAAATTTCCAATCCTTTAAACAACACATTGGCAACATAGGTTCACACAAGGATTTCAAGAGCCTTAATCACATTCATGTTAGTTAGCACATAAACACATAGGGTACTAGCTCAAGGTCATGGAGCCTCATAATTTTAGAAGGGGGGGAAGAATCCAGTTCCACTGAAATCTTTGATTAGTGAACTACTAAGCTACTACCTTATCATTAAGCAAAAAAACCACTAAAAAATCATTTCTAATGTGTGTATATGTAAAATTTCTCCTCTGTGTCTTGGTACAACCAAGAGAGCATTGCCTTATCGCTTCAATGCCTTCTCCTCTAGGGTTTTCTCCTCAATCGGCGAGAGATAACATTGACAATGGGAACTTCTTACCCTCAACCACCTTTGTCCAATCTCATCAAGAATGTTATTGAAATTTTCCAACTTCATTCAACCCCAATTGAATCACATTAAATCTATCACACCATGGCTTATTTTGGCTACAAGAAACTTCTACATTGAATTCAGCTAGGCACGGGTCATGTCTAGGTGAGAAAGTAAGTCGATTTGGGTATCAAATTTGGTTTGGTGTGGCTTTCAAAATACAAAAGTAGGTAATCTTGGCTTAAACCAAGCATCTGTAAGTTTGTCCCTGCCTTAGTTGCATTAATTAATTTATTTTAAATGATAATTTTCATATGTTTAATTAGAGTTCCATTAATTCATGGTTCTCCACAATGGTGTTACAACCAAAATTATCATTACAAGGCTAAGCTTAGAACATGGTGATTTCATAAGCCCCCCCACTCCATAATAATGTAGTGCACACAACCTAGTATTCACACAAATATGGTAAATGTGTTCCTTGTTGCAATAGGGAAAATAGTCATTAGGAGGAATTATATTCCCTCAAGGCCTCAACGTCTTTAGGAGTGCCCATAAATTTGGGGTTAATTTTCTTCCTAGTACCTTTTAGTATTGATGTTCCCTACAACTAGGGGCATTTTGGTTTGGGGAATTATACTCTTAAAGATGGATATGTTACCATTGGTAGCGATGCCTTTTGGAGATCCTTTGCCCATAAGACAAACCCACCTAGTGGAAATAATCCTTTTTCTATTATTTTTTTCCCAAGACCCTAGAACCATAGGAGTAATAATCCCTTTGGTATTGATTCAACCTCTAAAATTTGATTTATGGGAAAGTCCATGTGATGGTCATCATTTTTCAAAGATCCATTTGATCAAAATTAGTTACAATTTTTAGGGTTTATTGATATATTTGATTTGGATAAGCTAATAAATCATCATATATGCTATAACCCCAATTGGTCACCCGTGCCTATTAAATTTCCTTTGAATATCCCAAATTTTGATGGAAACCCAGTAACTAATCGCATGACACATATCACCGCTAATCATTTGTGGTGTTCATGTATCTCTTTTGTCAATGTAGGTTAGTTTATCTTTTATGAATTTTTTAATTTTAGTAGTGTGAAATGTATCATGAAATTTTATGTTTATTATAAATTAATTTCTATCCCAATTTACCAATCATTTAATTTATATGAATGAATTAATTATAAAATATATTATAATGTTATTAAAAAATATGAAAAACAATGGGTAGAAATAAACAATTTGTAATTTGTAATCATATGGGGTATCTATCATAGACAAAATGATCTAGGTAGGTATCATCATTTCAAAACTTTCAAGTGCTAGCAAATTGATTGGCCACTTACTAATCAATACGTTTCACCCAATGAGACTTGCTATATTCAATGGTGAGACTTTCTATAGGCAATTATGGCGATTATGGCCTCGAGAGTTTTTTCGAAGGTAGTTTCTAACAAAGATTTCCAAAGTGTTTAGGTATTTGATGACTCCATTTTGGTTGTTAAATGGATGAACAATCAACAACATGTCGGTCTTTCTTGTGAAAAAAAGAATGCCAGTCGTTCCACGATGGAAATGTTTCAAATATATAATTATAAGTTAAGCATAGTCAGCTATAAAAACTGTTAAACCAAAAAACATCTGAGAAAAACATATATAATACCACTTCAAATCAATATTCGCCCACACCAAAACTTATATGCGCAGTGGATGGTGGGGGCATGTGTTGGATTGAATTCCATCTCTACATTATTCGAGGGTTCTGTAAATTGTAAACTGAGATTTGAATTAGGTCAAATCAACATAATGGATGAGAGGTTCATAGAAGCTGATATCAACATGCGAAGGTATAAAGACACAATAAGTAATAGAGAATTAGTTTTCAATATTCTAAGGTGTGTGCAGTGGAAGCTAAGGTAAATGTAGGTGTTATTTATGATTCCATGACAACCCAAATGACATCATATCTTGACAAGAAGTCATCATACTAATCCATCTCTTGTGAACCATGGAGATTTTTCCCACAGCTAATGTCGTAAGTCTTCCTGGTATATTAAACTAAGGATTACAATGTTAGTGCTAGAGGACTATCATAATTTATGCAGGGAAGGAGGGCCTCATTTGCCCCATTGCAATTGAGGGTTTGTTGAGAAAATGGAGAGACCAACACTAATGTTTGAGAGCCATGAGACGAGGGTCAGAGAGCTACTTAGGGTTTGAGAGTTTCTTAGGGTTTGAGAGCCATGACAAGAGGTTTTATCTTATGAGCATTAAGGGCATGAGGCCCAACGGTTATACCCCTTACAATCATTTAGTGTAGTAGATCACATAATCCTTTATTGTTGGGTGCAAGGATATAGATATTAAGACCCTAATTCATAGGAAAACTGGAAGACAAGGCCGTCGGCTGAGTGGGAAACAACAGGAAACAACGGGCTAGGCCGGTTGAACATGGAAATGGGCCAGCTTAAAATGGAAACAAGCTGGCTAAAACCACTGATTTTTTTTTGGTGTAGATGGCAAAAATATTTTTGGCAGCAAATGTATTAGTTGTTATATGTTGGGGCTTTCATTGTGATTTTGCAAAGGAACTCAAAGTTGAGCTATAATTTTCAAGGAACATAGCAAAGGGTTTATTTTCCACAGTTATTCTCCTTTCAATTCAATGTATTTTCTTGCATAATTGTAGGCATTTGTATTGTTTTCCTTGCATAGCTGTAGGCATCGGTATTATTTTCCTTTCATAGTTGTAAGCTTTATTAATATGATTAGAAAAACTATATATTGGTGGCTTAATGAGTTTTTTAGCAATTTCTTGCCTATGTTGTAGAAGTTATTTTTGACCATTCCTAGACACAATTTTTCTTGGATAATTTTCCCATTTTTTTCTGACCCTCTAAATATTGATATTGAAAATACCAATTGGATGGAACATAACCTTCTTCATAACCAAATCCATCTACCTGAGTATTTGAAGTACCGGTTGTTATGCATTCTTTTAACACATTTTGTTTCAGTTTTGGATGAGCAGTATCATTAAGCTAGAATGAAGTTTGTACCATTATTGAAAGATATTCAGCTTCATCAACCATAATAATTCCTTGTACTCTGATTAGTAGTTTCCATACATGCTTAATATGATTATTTGTTAATCTAACAACATATTCTCGATATATAGTACCATACAGACAACTAGTAGTTAAATTTCCCATTATGGTACCTATTCTTGCATGTTCATATTCTTTATGATGGATATCAAATAGTTCAACCATGCAAGGGGTATTAATTCCTCTTTCGAAAAGTGCTTCCAACCCTATTCTTATACCTCAAAAAAGGACATAGGATTACCTTTTTTCTTGGACATATTTTTGAAATTTTTGTATATCTTCACCAGTGAAAATATTAAGTGCAACAATTTGAGTAGCAGGTACAAACACATTCATTTTTACTTCGACTTGTTTTATCACAACTTTATTCCTTATGAGATGAATAATATTATTCTTATATACATCATTACTGGATAGTTCAGGAGGATTCCTTAAAAAGAAAACATTTCATCACTTTTCAAATGTTGATTTCATAGTTTAATATAAACTGATGATAATTTATTTAAATAATTTATATACAAAATGATGCTTGTTTGTTAGGAACATTGCTTGTTTGTTGAGCACCATATTTGAAACCTCATTGGTTTCACTAGTGTGAATATCTAGTGCATTGGGTTGGGTTGGGTTTGGTGGGGTGAGGAGATTCTTATAATAAATGTAAACCCTTCTTCTAAATCATCTCATAATTTACAATAACAAGAAGATGTAGCGATCCATATGTTATCAGAGTGGTAGCTACATTGTCGATGGATGTTACATCCATGGCTGCCCAGTGACGATGTTAACTAAAGTCAAGAAGATATAGAGAGAGGGTTATAAATCAAATATTTGTGTTGAGAGGTTTTACCCCTCTCAGCACTTGATAGATCCTAAATTAATATGGAACTATGTTAATTATAAAAATTTCGTGATAGTATAAACAAAATATTTTAGGAAAAACACATAAAATGTATTATCAAATAACATTATTATGAATGCACTGTAATAGACTCATCTCTACATATAATAAAACTATCTATGGCTATGTATACAATATCTGCATATAAATCTAACACCTCATGTTTAGATCCTTAAATATTTTCATCCTAGCCTATTAATTCTGCTTGAAACCAGTGGTGCCTTGAAGAAGTATCTGTAGGGGACTCTGATTTTGATATCTAGATCTTATGTAGAATAGTGCTATAAACACCTAAGTGCTACTCATTAAGATAGTATTATCTACACAGATTATCCTCCTCAGTACCTGTCAAAAAAAATTCCTTTAATTCTATACACAGTCGTACTTGTGATATATCATAAATGTTGAGGGATAGGTGTTACTCTATCTTCATGACCTTTAGTATGCCCTCTTATTTTGTAAAGCTAGGGATAATCTATTCCTTTCCATCAAAGGCATATTCAAGGGCATTATTAAAAGGAAGAGTCAATCATGTACGTGGGCTACTCAAGAAGATAGATAACCACACCAAAAATCCCACAAGGATGACTCCAGCTAAAGCAACTCTAGTCCTCCCAATCTTCATTTCACTCAGTGACCTAGGCATGATTAATTCTCTTCTAAATATGGATATCAATTATATAATATTTTCAATCCACAATTGTAGAGAGACAACCAACTAGAATTTCATTTAATTTTTTGTAATCTCTCACTTTAATCCATCTTCTGAATGTTTATATATAAATCCTAAACAAAAGCACAGGGAGAGTTTTCCTTGATACTGTTTCTCATGCAAAATTCTCTATCATATGATTTAGAGTCCCGGGAAGAGAATGGTGTCAACCAATGTCACACCAAGTCTTGACCCTCAATCAGAAAACAATGTTGATCACACCACATCTCAAAGGCTATATTATAAATGCTGAGGGATAGTTGTTACTTTTTCTTTAGGGCCTTTACTATAACCTCTTATTTGGTAAAGCTAGGGAGCATCTAGCCCTTGCCATCAGAGGCATATTCAAGAGCATGATTAAAAGGCAGAGTCGATCATGTACCTGGGCTACTTGAGAAGATGGCTAGCACCACCAAAAAGCCCACAAGGATGACTCCAGCTAAAGCAACCCTACTCCTCCCAATCTTCATTTCGCTGAGTGAGATGGGAATGATTAATTATCTTTTAAATATGAATCTCAGTTCTATAATATTTTCAATCCATAATTGCAGAGGTTCAACCAACGAGATATATTAGTTTGTATTATTATGGGAGACATCTTAATACAGGTGCATGTTTTGTTTAGAGTGCAATGGTGGATTTGCTAGGTCTCCACCACTCAACTCCAGATGATGCTCTTTGTTCAAGACATTTTTTTGTTCACTGAGACCAAAAACCTCATTCAAAACTTTAACGATGTTTGTTTCCACTTTCGCTTCCAAATTTTCTACCTTGTATTCCAACTTCTCCATTTTGGTGATTATCAAATCAACTGTTTCATGCAGGCATTTCACATCTTTTTTCAAATCACCAAGTTGGTTTGAAATCAAAAGAAAGTGGGAATGACTCTTGCTAACTAGATTCTCTCCTATATTAGATATCAACTCTTAGAATTTGTTTTTCGTCATGTCAAGATGCTCATTTAGGTATTTATCAATACAACTCCCAGAGGTTGAGGTCATATTGTTTTGTCTTCACTTTCTAATAATAATAATCAATTACACTTTTAAATTTTGTATCCAACCCTTTATTAATTTGTCTGTGCCGGAGACAAATTCAAAGGAGCTCTGCTCACGTTCAATGCTTACATCATGGCCTCACTCAGAATGAATTTGAAGATGCATTGCTAAAACAAACAATTTGAGAGCACACATGAACAAAGGTGACCAATCCAACTCTGAAACAATACTATCACGTCTGACCCTAATATAAGAAGTTAATATTTTATCATTGTTTGTCCACTTGTCTCGATACCTCTCCATACTCCTTGTGTGTTTCCATCTAGCTTCTTGATTAGTGGGCTCCTTCATCCAAAATTAATGATCCTTGAGGTTCAGTTTCTTGGAATTAAAAACACTTTTATGCAAATTGTCATAAGTTAATTTATTCTTAATGAGGTTCACTAGGAATATCCTCCCTTTAAGGGGTGTAATCACGGGATATAGCAGACAAATAGATTATTTTGGTCTTCCATAATCATTCCTTGTACCAAGTTAACTCCAATATCAGTCTATTCATCTTCTAATTGATTGGTATCCCTCTTAATATGGCAGATATCAAAACATTCAAACATATCTAAAAGGAGCTTTATTCAGTGGTATATTGGAGGAAAATCACTCCCCCTGCAATCCCTCATCTTATAAGATTTTTTTACATTTTTGTATAGTAATTAATGAGTCTTCCAATACACTTATGTGATACATACCATTTGCAAGTGCAATTTTTATCCCTTTCCAAAGGCATAATACTTATGCCTAATAAAGACATATATATTTGGTGTTACTCATTAATATAGTATTATCAACAAATATTATCGTCCTCAGTATCTGGCATAATAAATTCCTTTAATTCTACACACAGTGGTACTCGTGATATGTCATAAATGCTGAGGGATAGGTGTTACTCTGTCTTCAGGGCCTTTAGGGGATAATCTAGCCCTTGCCATCAAACACATATTGAAGAGCATTACTAAAATTCACAATCAATCATGTACTTAGTCTACTTAAGAAGACAACTAGCCACAACAAAAAGCCCACAAGGATGACTCCAGCTAAAGAAAATCTAGTCATCCCAATCTTCATTTTGCTCAGTGAGCTGGGCATGATTATTTCCCTTTTAAATATGGATCTCAGTTGTGTAATATTTTCAATCCATAATTGGAGAGTGTCAACCACCCAGACTTTCAATTAATTTTCTGCAATCTCTCACTTTAATCCAACCTCTGAATGTCATTATATAAATCCTAAACAAAAGCACAAGGAGAGTTTGCCCCGATACTGTTGCTCATGCAGAATTCTCCATCATATGATTTTGAGTCCTGGGAAGAGAATGGTATAAATCATTGTTACACCATGTCTCAACCCTCAATTGGCAATAGTGATGATGACACCATGTCTTAAAAGATATATCATAAATGTTGAGGGATAGATGTTACTCTATCTTTAGGGACTTTAGTATGACCTCTTCTTTTGTAAAGCTAGGGAGCATCTAGCCCTTGCCATCAAAGTCATATTGAAGAGCATGATTAAAGGGCAGAGTCAATCATATACCTAGGCTACTCAAGAAGACAACTACCACCACCAAAATACCCACAAGGATGACTCCAGGTAAAGCAACTCTACTCCTCCCAATATTCATTTTGTTGAGTGAGCTAGACATGAATAATTCTCTTTTAAAGATGGATCTCAGTTAGGTAATATTTTCAATCCATAATTATATAGAGTCAACCAACGAGATATATTAGTTTGTATTATTCCGGGAGACATCTTAATACAATTTCACGTTTGGTTCAGACCGCAATGGTGGATTTGCTAGATCTCCACCACTCAACTACAGATGATGCTCTTTGTTCGAGGCATTTTATTGTTCGCTAAGACTAAAAACATGCTTCAGAACTTTAGAGAAGGTTGTTTCTACTTTTGCTTCCAAATTTTCTACCTTGTATTCCAACTTATCTATTTTGGTGATTGTGAAATCCATTGTTTCATGTAGGCATTCCACATCATTTTTAAGATCACCAAGTTGATTTGATATCAAAAGAAAGTGGGAATGACTCTCACTGACTAGCTTCTCTCCTATATTATATAGCAACTCTTAGACTTCCTTTTTCATCATGTCAAGTTTCTTGTCTAGGGATTTATTAATACAATTTCCAGAAGCTAAGGCCATACTATCTCCTCTTCACTTTATAATAATAATCAACTGCACATTTAAATTTTGTATCCAACCCTTTATGTCTTTGTCTTGGCCTAAGACAACTGTAGAGAAGATATGTTAACATTCAATGCTTACATCATGTCCTCGTTTAGAATGAATTTAAATATCCATTGCTAAAACAAACAATTTGAGAGCACACATGAACAAAGGTGACCAATCCAACTTTGAAACAATACTATCAGGGCCAACCCTCATCTAGGAAGTTAATATTTTATCATTGTTTATGCACTTGTCCTAATACCTCTCTATACTCCTCATGCGTTTCCATCTAGTTTCCTAATTGGTGGGCTCCTTCATCCAAAATCGACGATCCTTGAGATCCTATTTATTGGAATTAAATTTTTTTTTATGCGGATTTTCATAACTTAATTTCTTCTTAATGAGGTTCATTGGGACTATCCTCCCTTCAAGTGGTGCAATCATGGGATATGGCATACATATAGATTATTTTTGTCTTCCATAATCATTACTTGTGCCAAGTTAACTCCAATATTGGCCTATTCATATTCTAATCGATTGGTATCCATTTTAATATGGCAGAGATCAAAAACCTCAAAATTATCTAAAAGGAGCTTTATTCAGTGGTATATTGGAGGAAAATCATTCCCCGTGCAATCCTTCCTCTTATAACATTTTTGTACATATTTTTGTAGTAATTAATGAGTCTTCAAATACACTTATGAGATAGATACCATTTGCAAGTGCAATTTTTATCCCTTGCCAAAGCCCTAAGACTTATGCCTAATAAAGATATATATATTTGGTGTTACTCATTAAGATAGTATTATCTACATAGATTATCCTCCTCAGTATATGGCATAATAAATTCCTTTAATTCTACACACAGTGGTACTTGTGATATATCATAAATGTTGAGTGATAGGTGTTACTCTGTCTTCAGCAACTTTAGTATGCACTCTTATTTTGTAAAGCTAAGTAGCATCTATCCCTTGCCATCAAAGGCATATTCAAAAGAATTATTAAAAGGCAGAGTCAATCATGTACCTAGGCTACTCAACAAGACAACTAGCCACACCAAAAAGCCCACAATGATGACTCCGGCTAAAGCAACTCTAGTCCTCCCAATCCTCATTTCACTCAGTGAGCTGGGCATGATTAATTCTCTTTTAAATATGGATCTCAGTTGTGTCATATTTTCAATCCATAATTGCATAGAGTCAACCAACCAAACTTTCATTTATTTTTTTGCAATCTCTCACTTTAATCCAACTTCTTAATGTTGTTACATAAATCCTAAACAAAAGCACAAGGAGAGTTTGCCTTGATACTGTTTCTCATGCATAATTCTCCATCGTATGATTTAGAGCCTTGGGAAGAGAATGGTCTCAATCATTGTCACACCACGTCTCAACCCTCAATTGGAAACAATGCTAATTACAGCACGTCTCAAAGGATATATCATAAATGCTGAGGGATAGGTGTTACTCTATCTTCAGGGAATTTAGTATGGCCTCTACTCTTATAAATCTAGGGAGCATCTAGCCCTTGTCATCAAAGGCATATTTAAGAGAATGATTAAAAGGAAAATTCAATGATGTACCTGGGCTACTCAAGAAGATGGCTAGCACCACCAAACAACCCAAAAGGATGTCTGCAGCTAAAGCAACTCTAGTCCTTCCAATTTTCATTTCACTGAGTGAGCTAGGCATGATTAATTCTATCTTAAATATGGATCTTAGTTGTGTAATATTTTCAATCCATAATTGCAGAGAGTCAAACAACCAAATATATTAGTTTGTATTATTCTGGGAGACATCTTAATACAGGTGCATGTTTTGTTCAGAGTGCAATGGTGGATTTGCTAAGTCTCCACCACTCAACTCCAGATAGTGTTCTTTGTTTGAGACATTTTTTTTTGCTAAGACCAAAAACCTCCTTCAAAAATTTAATGATGGTTGTTTCCACTTTTGCTTCCAAATTTTCTACCTTATATTCCAACTTCTCCATTTTAGTGATTATCAAATCTAGTGTTGCATGGAGGCATTCGAGATCTTTTTTCAGGTCACCATTTTTATTTTAAATCAAAAGAAAGTGGGAACGACTCTTGCTGACTATATTCTCTCCTATATTAGATATCAAATCTTAGACTTCCATTTTCATCATGTCCAGTTGCTCGTCTAGAGATTTATCAATACAATTCCCAAAAGCTATGGTTGTAATGTCTACTCTTCACTTTCCAATAATAATCAACTGCACTTTTAAATTTTCTATCCAACCCTTTATATCTTTTTCTGGGCCTGAGACAACCGCATAGGATCTATACTCAAATTCAATGATTACGTCATGTCCTCGCTCAGAACGAATTTGAGGATCTATTGCTAAGCAAACAATTTGAGACCACACATGAAGAAAGGTGACCAATCTAACTCTGAAACAACATTATCAGGCCTGACCCTGATATAGGAAGTTAATATTTTATCATTGTCTCTCCACTTGTCCTGATACCTCTCCATACTCCTCGTTCGTTTCCATCTAGTTTCCTAATTAGTGGGCTCCTTCATCCAAAATTAATGATCCTCGAGACTCTGTTTCTTGGAATTAAAAGCATTTTTATGCAGATTGTCATAACTTAATTTCTTCTTAATGAAGTTCATTGGGACTATCCTCCCTTGAAGGGGTGCAATCATGGGATATGGCATATAGATATATTATTTTGGTCTTCCATAATCATTTCTTGTGCCAACTTAACACCAATATTGGCATGTTCATATCCTAATCAATTGGTATCCCTTTCAATATGGCAGAGATCAAAACTCTCAAACTTGTCTAGTAGGAGCTTTATTCAATGGTATATTGGAGGAAAATCATCCCCCTTGCAGTCCTTCATCTTATAAATTTTTTTTACATTTTTGTATAGTAATTAATGAGTCTTCAAATACACTTGTGTGATAGATACCATTTGCAAGTGCAATTTTTATCCCTTGCCAAAGGCCTAAGACTTATGCTTACTTATTTTAGGCTATGCCTAACCCACATGAACTTTTTTCTCAACCTCTCAGGGTGAACAATAGCCCCTCCCACTCCTACCTCCGCTACCTTTGTGATATTTTCACTCATTAAAAACAAATCAAATTAAACAGTTTTTTTACCCTTCATAAATTTGATAAATCATATGATAAACCATATTTTATGTTACCCAATATAAATCATCAAAATTATCATTATTATCATATTTTACTTTCCCTTCAAATATTCACAATTCATTTTATAAATATAACATATTATTCTTAAATTCACATTCATTTAATAAAGAATATTAATTACTATATTTATATTAATTTAATTAAAAATTTATTTAATTTTTAATAATATATTTTTAAATTTATTTTGTTATCTATAAGCGTAGTTTAAAATTTACAAATTAGCACAGAAAATAATGGAAATTATGGCAAGATTATGACAAAAGTTAGTAGGAAGCTTTGAAAATTTTGGTTACACTTGTCAAATTTCAGGATTCTGGGTGCCCCAGGAGTTCTTGATGGTGCTAAATCCATTTCCACCATCAAAAAAAAATTCAGACACTCCAACATTCTAATGTTTCGAAAAACAAATCCACATTCTGACAAGAAATATTCCATCCAGGAAAATTTGTGACAGCGGTCAAGAACACCTATATATAAGTATTTTGTTATATATGGGGAACCCATGAATTTAAAACCATATTCGTTAATCCAAAATCTTGAAAGAATCTTGCATCATTCTTTATGTTGGCAGGTGAGGAAATTATATTATATTTCAGCTATACAAAAAAATACATGTTACTTTCCATTGGTTTCGTCATCTAAATGAAATATAATACATATTATTATTTATTAGCTGTTTATCTAAATAAAAAAATTACATTATTGTTTCTTGGCATACCACATGGAACACATACCAATAGCATAAGCTCATTGTCTTTGCCCTTGTAATCAAAATTTTAAATGCGCCATAATAAAAGAAAACCACGAGTTTGAAATTCTATAAATTTTTGTGGGATTTACATTGCATAACCTATATCTATGAGCATAGTCTATTTGCATGATTTAGCCTATACTTTTTATCATACTGCTTAGCAGATTTACTAATGAATATAAGAAGAACAAAAACTGAATTCTTAACATACTAGCTTGAGGGTGAGTCTATTTGTGTTGCCAGTCTATTCTCTTCTTTCTATTCAAAACTAGGGAATTTCAAATTGATTATCCTCTTTATGATTTAGGAGATCCAACATTTTCAGTTGGAGTCCAAGATTATCTATGCATACTAGAATTTTGGATTTACACTCACTCCTTTAAACTGACTCTTTTCCCATGATGGCTTTCATGTGCTAATAAAGGTTAACTATTTGAATATACTTGTATTAAGAATCGAATTCACCCACAATTTCTTCATCTTGAACAAGTTGTCTTTCTACTCTTGCTTTTGTTTCTACAACTTTGATTTTCATTTCTCTCTTCTTAAGATGTCTCCCAGAATAATGTATTAGCATATACTAGTTTATATTATTATAGATACCAGTCTATATAGTATGGAAAATATGATAAAGAAATTGTACATTAAAATAAAATAAGAATGTATATAATATATATATATCTATATATATATCTATATATATATCTATATAATATATATTATATATATATATATATATATATAATATTATATATATTATATATATATATATATATATATGATATAGATATATTATATCTATCTATCTATCTATCTATAATATATATTTATATTATATATATATATATATATATATATATATTGTTTTTGAGAAATATATAGAGATATTAGTAAATTTCGTAAGACTACTTCATGTGAATTTAATAGCTTGTAAAAGTTTGCATTAGCCTACATTCACTACATTCATTTTAATCATAGAGTTGCCTCAATGAAATTAGCATTACATGCATAAAAGTTTAAACCAACATATTTTAGAAGAATTTTATGGTTTTACATGTTGTCATATATTTCAACATTTAATTATGTATTGATCTTAACTAGTGTCCACAAACTTTTGTTCACGGATTTCTATTACATTATTCTATACAAAATGGAAGACCAGGTATTTATGTTGCTTTTAGTATTTGTAGTATTTATGTTTTTGATTTAGTTAGAGGTTGGATTATTTTTACAAATAACTCTAAAATGATACTTTAAAAGTTTTTTTGTGACTAGTTAGATGCTTGTTGGAAAACTCTGATAAGCTTGCCTCAAACTGTTGGATAGATCTTCAATGCTCACTCAACACATTTGTAGAGTTTTTTTTAGGGTTTTGAACCTAGCTCTTTATTTGTTTCATATCTAATTCCTACAGAAGCACTAAACATTGCCTTGAAACAACAAAAAAACAGAACTACAAACAATCAAGTGATCAAAGAGCCAAAAGATACATTGAAAAACTACATATTCATAGATTCACTCCTTGGGTTTATTCATTGGTCACGTACTCTTGAAAAGGAAGTAATACTCAAGTTAAAAATTGTAGTATTATTGTTTAAAAAACATGATGCATTTAGAGAAATAGCACATCGTCATCTGAATATTCAGATGAATGGGCAACAAGACCTACTCCAGGTACAGATGAATACTTCAATGAGATGATATATTGTAGTTGCAAAATGTGCCAAAATAGAAAACTAAAGAAGCAAAGGCTTGTTGGTATCCATAGATTGGACCACGGAGTTTATATGGAAGAGGTACATTATAATTAACAAATTGTTATTCTTATAATAAATAAATATGCGCATTATTTAATACATTGTTATGGATCATTTCATTTCATTTTTTTATTTGGGAAAAGTCGCTTCTGGTTCCCAATACTCCTGAATAACCAATGGATGATATTGATAATAGTGACTCTTAAGATGAAGGACAAGACACATTTATGGATGAAGCCACTTCGCAGATAAATGAGGTTGGTGTCAATGAATTTTTCCAAGACTTCTACACATCTTTTGAAAAAGTTGTTGATTCACCCCTAGCTCATTTGGCTAGGACACCTCGTTATGAAAATGTTGAATCTTCTCTATTGGCAACAGTTATGTTGTTGTTGAACTTGAAGGTTACACATGGATTGAAAAACATATGCTTTACTGATATATTAAGGTTGGATTGATATTCCTATAAATTAATGCTCTAGATGTCTGAAAAGTTTTGTATATTGTGTATACTTATAAAAATCATTTGTTGCACTATGCAAACTTTTGGCAAACAAAATACTTCCAAAGGACAATAAGTTCCCTCATTCTCATAGAGAAGTATCTTCAATAATGAAAGACAATTGAATGGAGTACAATACATATGATGCATGTCCAAATGACCATATATTGTACTATGGAAATAATGAAAATTGACAACAATGCCCAATGTGTCACACAAATAGGTATCGTCGAGATCAAGTATCCAAGAAGGTTCCTTATAAAGTATTACAACACATTCCACTAAAGCCATGGTTTGAGAGAATGTTCAAATGCAAGGAGTTGGAAAAATATATGGATCATCATGCACAAGGGAGGAGCCAAGATGGTTTCATGCATATGGTTGCAGATAGTAAATATTGGAAAGAGAATGAGGTAAAATAGCCACATTTAAGAAATGAGCCACGAAATGCAAGAATTTCTTAGAACAACATATTCTAATTGGCTAGTGTTAATTATAAACAACAATCTTCCCCTTTGGATGGAAATGAAAAAGGAACATGCAATGTTAACTCTTATCATACTAGGTACTAGAACATGTGAATGCAATTCTTTCTTGAAGATTATATAAAAATATTTCAATTCAGTAAATCGTAAAAAAGAACTCTTTATTCACTTAGGGAAATATCAGGTAAAGGATATGGGTGTATACATGGATCCCCTCATTGATGAGCTTCATGAATTATGGGATGGTGTAAATATGTTTGATGTATCAAGACCTATCAATGATAGAAAACTTCCTATTTCATGTGATTCTTATCTAGACAATTCATGATGTCCCGAGGCTCTTTATTTGTTGTGCTAATATAATATAAATTACATTTATAATTATTGTGTTCATTTTAGCATTTACTAAATATGGTTTCCAATCTTATTTTAGGACTCAAACAAAGGGGAAACATGGTTGTCCATCATGTGGGCCAAAATTGTTGCATAGGCAATCAAGGGATCTCAATAAAATTGTTTATGATGATTATCGACAATTCTTACCAAAAAATCATCACTATCAAGTGCGTGATAAACACAAGTTCAATGGAAAGGAAGCGGAAATGAGGAAGCTAATAAATATGAACCCTGCTAGGTGGAAAGCGATGTATGACAAAAAATAATGGACATGTTTTCCCCTAGGAATGAAAAGACTCTCTATTTTATACAAATTATAATATTATGAGAGCTTGTCAATAGCCCACCTATTTGATACTATGCACATCGAGAAAAATTTGGTGGAGTGCTTGTGTAAACATCTAAATGGAAATAACATTGAAGCAAAAATAAAGTTAAGAAAGGACCTTCGAGTTTCCAATATCATGTCGAACATGTGGTTGCATGAAGGTAACTCATATGTTCATGCTCCATGGACATTTACATCAAATGAGAAAGAAAACATCATTTGTACTGTGAAAAGCATAAGATTTCCTTCTAGCTTTTCTGCAACATTAAAAAACTTATTCACAAGATATGGATCAGATTTCGCAAGCCTAAAAACACATGATTGGCACAATTGGATAAAGGTAAAGTTGACACATATTATATTTGTTGGAAAATTAGTTACAAAGTTGTATATCCTAGGGATAATATCAGTTCATGCATATTTGAACATGGTTATTTGTTAATAGTCATGCTAGTATAGTGATAAAATCAATTCATGCATATTTGAACATGGTTATTTGTTAATGGTCATGTAGTATGTGTTCCCTACAACAATACCAAGTACTTTTGACCACAAT
>APFE031128928.1:0-11385 GCA_000404065.3 Pinus taeda
GAAACAAAAAAGGAACCATTACAACCTGAGCCTTGCTGTTGTGCAAGCTCCTCCCAGGGTCCAACAAGAGATTTCCTCTACTTTGACAAGCTCACCCACTCCCAATATGGCAACAAGAACGGATAGTGATCTCTCCTCAGAAGTCAACAATGGAAGTCCTAATTCCAGCAGCATTTACCCTTTGGAATGTTCAGCTTTCAACCTCCCCTCCTCTGGCCCAATGCCTGTATTATAGTATTCTAGAGGAAGTTATTCAGTTCCAACATCAATGGGATACTCCCTCTTTTGGATGCGGTAGCTCCTCTCTTGATGGGATAAGTTCCTCTATCATAGGGATTCATGAACCATCTGGAGGCGCTCAATACACGTCAAACACTCTTCTAGAAGGCTCTAGAAGTGACCACAAGTAACCTTTAAAGATGAAACTCGCGCCTTTTGACCTTTACAAGGGTACGCACCCATCCTTTAGGTTACAAAGCATACAAGTACGCAGGTACAATGAGTTTGGGATGCGTACACGTAGGCAAGGTAGAGAGAACCTGCGTACCCAGAGATAAACATGTTTTTAGTGACTTTCTCTTTTTTTTGAAGCTTGACATGAAGAGCAGAGGTATTAGGCTTGACAAGGAGGATAATATGACTATTGATGGAGCCATATTAACTGCAGATAGTCATGGTGACAAATTTCAGTGTAACACTCCTAAGCCACCCAAAATTTCATATGGACCGTTGGATTAGAGATCCCCCAGATCAACGGTGTAGAGTGTGTGAGCAGCCAAAGGTGGACCTGATAAGGATTATAGGGTGGATGTGATATAATTTCAAGTCTAATAAAAGGATTTTGTCGGGTTTTTCAATGTTTCCCATGTATTTGGGATTTTGCCCAATACACTAATGTGATGTGATTTAATGCCTAATGGCGGACCTAATAAGGATTTAGGGGCGATTGAAGAAAGTTTCATGTTCGGAATACACATCCGATAGTGTATTTTCTGGAAAATGCCTGTGTAATGGAATTTTCTTAGTTTTTGGATTTTTGCCTATGAAATGGCCCTGATTCCTTCTATAACTGCTCCTGATCATCATGCCACGCTTCAGCAGGAATTTTTATAGGCAATGATGCATTCTGGAAGTGATAGAGTCATAGAGGGACGATGAACCATAGAGAAATGGCCAGGGAAGCCAAAAAGCGAGAAGATGCCTCAAAAGAGCCAGAGAGCACGATTGAGAGCAGAGAAAAGGAAGAAGGTAGCAGAAGGTTGTTGCAAGAGAGTAGAGATATTTGAAAAGCTACTGCTCAGAACAGCTGAGGGAGCCTTTGGGGTCACTTGAAGTTCAAGTGAAAAGCCAGAGAGTTGAAGGTTGCAAAGCCAAAGAAGCTGGAGCTAGAGCTGAAGAGCCAGAGCCAAGAGCCAAGAGCCAGAGCCAGAGTGAGAGATGAGAGCTTCAAGAGCCAGGGATAAAATGGTGTCTAAACCAATTGTTTCTGTGGAAAACCATGGAGTTGAGCCAAGAGCTTGTAAAAATGACTTTGGCATAATCCCAAAGAGCCTAGTTGAGTTGACTAGAGCTCATGGAGACATAGCCCAAGAATTTTGGGTGAATTCCTAATTAAATTGTTGTTCTGTGTGTTTTGTTTTATTGCTGCATTGTTTACTGTTATATATATATGTTGTATCATCATAACAACAACATTAAAAGCATATAAACAGTTCTAAAATAGACCTAAGCATACACCTTATTTTCAAGCACATACTTAATTTCGCATTGGTTAATCATACAGACTTGGGAATAATTAAGATTTGGAAGTGGGAGAGGTTCTTGTAAGTTATACAAGAAGCCTAAGAGCCCCATTTTCATATCACCCTCATTGGGTCACTATGAAAAAACCACAACCAATGAAAACTAACCATGGCACAACCAATCCTATTGTGCCAAGTGTCAATCATTATTGGTCGATGGAGGACCATTCAACATGCCAAGTCATGGCCCATGCAGCGTACGAACTATTGAATAGGTGTACCTGCAACTCTTTTTCCAAAAAATATTGTTGTTTCCCAAATCGATTAGAACACGATTCTAGGAGCATCCAATGTCATATTTGAGTGAAACAAGTTGCATTGGATTCATATCACCAATATCTATCTAGTAATATAAGTTTCGAGCTCTGTCATACACTTTCCATTTTGAGCATTATTTTGTTCCAGCAGACCATGCCTCCCCATTGGAAGATTTTGGACATCCAAAAGCTCTTTATAAATGAAAAAATAGATGAGGGTATAGTTCCCTCGCCCTTTCAATCTCAATTCACTGAAATTTGCTTGAGTTTGACATTTTGAGTTTTTCATGAAAATACATCATTTTCCCTGATTTTGGAGTCCTTGTCTTGTTGGCATACATGACATCTTGTTGTAATTTCCTAGAATATGCATAACACCAAACTTCCTTTGAAGGAATAAACATATTTCCTTCCTCGGTCTCTAATCAAAGCAAACTTAAACAATCTTAAAGTCTTCTCACCTTGAACATTGTCGTCTTGACAATGCTTACCACATCTAGCCTTGTACTTGGCTTGACTCTTGACCTAATCGCCATCACCATGCACCATCCCTTTTCAAATCCAACACATTATGAAACCCACAAGAAGAAGTTTTGGAACCAATGTCCTCTTTGTCAATTTTCTTTTGTATTTTCTCTTTGACCTCTACACTCTCTAACACTGGCATCTTGTTCACACCAATGTTCAACAATGATGCATGTTGCTACAAATTTACTTCATTTTGTCATTACCTATTTTAGGAGGCAACATGTTAGACTCCTTAAATATCTTATCCCATGAATTAGAAACATCAATGAAATCAAATTTCAAAGTTGATTTATATCTGTGAAAGGCTTTAGATTCCTCAACTAGGGAAAATTTTAAGAACCCCCCTAAATTTATATTTATAATAAATGGGTGAATCCCCATGATACATAGGAAAAATGGAAGGCAATTTTATCAATAATATAATATGTATATATAATTTTTTTTGGTGAATCTGTCACCAAATTATATTATCCTATAAAATCATGGTGAATCTTTCACTAAATTATAAAATCTTGTAAGATCTTGGAAAATCTTTCACTGAATAATAAAACATTGTGAATTCTTGGCGAATTTTTTGTTAAATTATGAAACCATATATGATAATAGGAAAACATATTAATTAAACTGTAACATACTAACTTACATGTTTGGAAAAAAGAAACATAATTTTCTCTTCCTACAAATAATGTTGCAAGCTTCAGTGGGCGTGTTTGTGAAGGTTCTTACTGTACACTCTTGCAAATCCCTCTATTATTTTTTATAATATTCCACCACAAATATCTTGTATGTGTTGATCTTGACCACACTTCTGTCAAGGTAGGAGAGATTAATCTTGTCTCTACCACTTCTGTCAAGCTATGAGAGATTAATGTTTGCACAAATCATGGCATAAAAACACGTATTGAGTTTAAATATTTTGTTTACTAACAAGACATAGAGACTTTCTATTGCTGAGAACTCTAGATGAAAGAAATCCAACGTTGCATATAGCATGTCAATCCAAGTGGATATTGGTGGCCACCCACCACTTCCACTTGGACCCCCACCCTTGCTTCTTTCAGTGTTTCAGTTTCCTTAATTGTAGCACAATTTACTATTTTTAGCAGTTTTTCGGGTCCTAAACTTCCAGAGCCGTTTTGAGGCCCTAAACGATATTTTTTTGGAAATCTACCGCCACCGATTTTGTGTCTCAAATCATAGTCCTCGGAGAGATATTTCCAATGGGCTATCATGCGCGTCAAACGGAGATAATATGGCCAAGTTGCGACCCCGGGAAGATGGTTGTCCAACTCACCCCAACGGAGCCCATAAACTCTTGGTGTTACATCTCCTCGGGTTAGGCTTTTGGTTGTTTAGGGTTTGCTCTTATTGTTCAATAATAAAAAGGCCCTTGAGCCTCATTGTAAGGCAGTTAAGAGGCATCTAGCCGCCACATCTCTTCTCAGAGATAAGCTACCATTGCCCTAGCTGGTTTATTTCCATTCCTGTTTGTAAGCATATTTCAGTATTTTACATTAATGAAATGAAGTATTATTTTTGTTGCATCTCTGTGTTTATGGTTATCTCTGTAATTTGTTGCATTCCTGTTTAAATCCAGATCACATGTGCATATGTAAAGACAATCTTTTGATAGAATATGAATGCTTTTCTAGAAAAGTGTAGGACGTCTCAAAAGTCAAACAACTACAAAGAAAGGCATAGAGTCACAAAGCTCCATTCTAGATGATATAGTGCAACCGTGCAATTTTGCATGTATGAAATGCATCTAGTACACAACGTGTGACTCAAAATTAGTGTAATCCAAAGAAATGAAATCCATGGGTGGCATTAAATAAGTTGCTATTAATTCTAACACCAAAGAAGCTATAAGAGTAATTCTTTGGAGATTCTTCACAAAGGCAGGAGCTTGGCTTTCTCCAATTGCTATTATCTTCTGGTTGATGTCTACCATCATGTCAAGTTTCTTTTTGAATTATGTATTCTCAATATCCAAGACAACGGGAAAAATCATTGCTATAGTTTGGTTTGTCTGCATCAGTCAGAAAAATACATTGCTAAAATCCAACACACACACAAAAATCACTACAACTCAATTTTGGACACAAAGTGGCTTCTAAGTATTGCAATCTATATGAAATGTCTAACCCACCTTAGTTATAACATGCATATCAAAATCTTTTGTGTTCAGTTCAATGCCTTCATAAAATTTTGTCCTCCGGAAATCATTTAGGTACATCGTCACATATAACTGCAAAAGGAAAGCAAGTGTACCTAAAAGAAATCATTCACACGGAATAAGAAACAGTAAAGAATCCAATAATTAGTGAATGAAAATAACAAACATCATATTTCCTAGATATAGGGATGTTATATTTGATGAGGATGTTGCATTGTGGAAGTCCAAGGGTTCACACTTGGACCCCAATGATGAAATTCAAATTGCTCCAAATAATGTGGAACCAAGGCCCCAGAAACCTGTATCTATAAATGAAGATCCACATGAAAAAGGCATTGATCATGAACTTGTTGAATCTATAGAAGATCTTATGTTTTGAGACAAGAAAGAGACCTACTTGGTTAAAGAAAACATTGAAGGGACTTAAAGGTCATGTTGATGCTCGTAAAACTTTCAGGGAAACCAAGAAGCCTTAAAATCACTCTAGTTATACAACCTTGATGCATAATATCATTGAGTTTGATCCACCCCCCTATGAGGAAGCTATTGAAGAGAAAGTATGGAAAGAGTTGATGATTGAAGAATATCAATCTATATTGAAGAACGATGTTTGGAAGATTGTGCCTAGACCTGAAGGAAGTTCATTGTGTCTTCAAAATGGATCTACAAGATAAAACATGTTGCTAACAGAAGTGTCAAATATACAAGACTAGATTCGTGGCTCGTGGATTCTCCCATAAAGAGGGAGAAGATTATGAAGACACATTTGCTCTTTTTGCTATGTATGCATCTATTACTTTTGTTATTTCTCTTACATCTATTTCGGGTTGGAAGTTGCATCAAATGGATGTCAAAATAACTTTTATGAATAAGGTCATTGATGAAGAAGTCTATAATATAGAGACACATGTTTGTAAGTTGAAAAAGGCCCTGTATGGCCTGAAGTAGGCTCCTCATGCATGGTACTCCCACATTGATGGTTATTTGTTGAGTTATGGCTTCAAGAAGAGCATTGTTGATCCAAATTTATATTTTGAGGTTGTTGAAGGTGAAACCTTGATATTGCTATTGTATGTAGACGATTTATTCTTGACAGGATCCAAAGTATTGATTATTCAGTGTAAGAGGGAGTTAGTTTGTGAATTTGAGATGAAGGATCTTAGCCTCATGCATTACTATTTGGGATTGGAAATTTGGAAAAAAACATATAGGATCTTTGTGGATCAAGGAAAATACACTGTTTCGATTCTTCAGAGATTTGGCATGATGAACTGCAAGTCCCTAAACACTCCTATGGTTATGAACTTGAAGAAGATCTAGGACAATGACTCTGAGTTTTTTGATCCTACTATGTATCGCAAATTGATTGGTTCGTTGAATTATCTTGTGAACATCACACTTGATATTTGTTGTGCAGTGAATACATTGATCCAATTCTAGACCCTTGTCATGTACACTGGGTTGCAGCAAAACACATATTGATGTACTTTTGGTACCATTGAGTATGGTGTGAAGTATTCTTCTAATGGTGAATCATGAATGGAAACTATATGGTTTCACTTATGTTGATTGGGTTGGTAGCTTTAATGATAGAAAGATCCCCTTTGGATATTGTTTTAGCCTAGGCTCTGCTATGGTTTCATGGTCTAGAAGAAAATAGACCTTTATTGCTCTGAGTGTTATTGAAGCTAAATACATTGTCACTAATGTTGCAATAACTTTCAACCCAAATGTGAGGAATAAAAGGAATACCATACAAATTATGTAGACTTTTTTCCCAATAAATAAAATAGCAAACCCCACATCCATCACACTAGAACAAAATTTGTTGATGTTTATACTGGGAAAGTACATAAATTCAAAAAAAATGCATGTCTCAACATGGTTCATTGCTATAGTCTACAAATGGGACCAATTCTTTCCAGCCTATGTGAGATGATGAATGTAACAATAAAATCTTAGAATCCCAATTGATTGCAAATGTGTCATGTATACATGGAATATGTTCCTGTGTAGAAGTATCTTAGTGAACACACTTTATGAAACTGTGTAAATGGCCCAATACTTGGGCCCTTAAGAAGTATGGAATATTGCTTTCTAGGCGATATAAAATATCCATAGTCACACCACATAAAGAAGTATTTTCATAGCTTCCATACAAGTTATCAATATTTTTCAACCCAAAATTCTTGTGATGAACAAAAAGAGAGTCGTACATAATTTCCAATAAATAAGAGAGTTGTACATAATTGCCAATAATAAAATAAAAAACTCAACATCCAACACATCGGAACATAATTTATTAATGTTATTGCTGGGAAAGCACATAAATTCAGATAAATTCAGCTTCCAACATTATTCATCACTATAATCTACACATGGAACTGAATCTTACCAACCTAGTTATTGTCGTTGAATCCCGACCTAAAAGTTAATAAAGGACATTTTTGAGGCTGTGAGCACGTCATATCTCTAACTAAGATTTTTAGTGCCAACACCGGGAATGGAAATTGGCTAGAAAATGATTCAAGCTACTCTTTGAGATCAGAAATGCTATTTCGTAACTGGAAATTGTCTGACTTAATAAATTCAATAAAATATTTTAATTTTGTAGTTTGCACAGAACCCTTAGCCTTAATCTCTATTTTCACCCCCTTGTGGATAAAATATGCAACCTTAATAAATTCATCCTCAAGAAGCCCACGGGTGGTTAATGGAGGAGTCCCTATGTGAATACCACCAAGAACCATAACACTTTTATCAACTGAAAATGTAAGTTATAAAAGTAAGTTATATCATCCCATGGAGCAAGGAAAATAAATGACTCCCTTACATCTAATTATACAAAGCAAAAATTCATGTAACCTGGTAAATAACTATTGTTGAGTATAATAGAAGAAGCATCCAAAATGTTTTCTACTCTTGCACCATCAATGCCCTATCCAAGACCATTAATATATACCATGTTGCATTCAATCAGTTAAATCCAATGGAAATCAATATATAGGTAGGTTTTTTACTCCAGCATATTAATAGAGTATCCTTACCAAGGGCCTCAAACCAACTAGAACTAGGGGATTGTCACTACCACCAAACACCAAATTGTAACCCAAATCCATAAGTCTCTTTGCAAGGGATCGAAAATTTGCTACAACCTGCTAATTCTATTTTACCTCTAATCAGAAACAAAATCCATTGACAAAATAATTCACTTGCATGAATTTTACAGAATCTTAGACATGTGAGAGTGCTAAACTAGAAATGATAAGCTTGGGCATAAAAAGGGTGGCAACCTTCTCAAGCATCTCATAGTCAATGAATCCTATAACCCAAGAAAACAAACATAACCATTAACAGTTTGAACACTTCCCCAAAATATTGGTTCAATATTTTTCAATCATGGAATTGTTTCCCTCCTAATTATTATTACACTGGCAATGCAAGCTCACTTGTGGACTCATCTAGACAATATGGCATTGATTTAGTAAATTGATGTAGCAGATACTCGCTTTCTTGTTGTCATGAATCCATGAGACATATTCCCTCCATGTGGTAAGTCCAAACCCTAAATGTTGCAAAGTCAAGTTTCACATGAGAGCATAAGGTGTAGAAATTCCCAATGTAGATCACCCGATAATGCAATATACTAAAGCAAAATACTTGAGCTACTTATACAAACAAACTTGCGGAATCTTAATCAAACATGAGCAAGATCAAATAGAACACATATAACTGATAATGAGAAATCAATCACACATGAACACAGAAGAATACTCTAGGGAAAGCTTCAGCTAAAAACCCCGTTATCTATATTATCATACAAGTCGAAATATGTTCATATTACACAAAGAATCAGCTCACAAACTATCATGCTCTCTCTGCAATCAAACTGTTGCTCATAGACAGTCCAAAAGCTTCTCACAAACCTTCTCCTCTACCCTCCAAGCCTCCTATTTCCTTGCGCAGTTTCTCCTGGGGTCCAATGCTGCGACCTGTGTGAATTGGCCTCATCACACACTCACCAAACTCAGAAATAATTGTGCAATCCTAAAGGAGATAATTCCTTCTACATGGATGAGTTTCCTATATAGGAAAATTCCTCCAACTGATAGTACATTGTCCCTTCCTCTGATCTCAACTGGGTCTCTGATTGAACTGACATGCATGAGTTATTTATGAGAGAATATTTAGTTATCTGAAGTACAGCAGTTACATGCATGCATTCATTAACTAATTGAACTCGCAATTAGTTCAACAAACTATTTGAACTAATCTAACTTGACTTAACTCAATTAACTAAGATAACTAATTACAACTCAAATTACAACTCATCCTTATCTCTTTAACTAAGGGATAAATTCATCAATCAATGGAGAAACTGTTGCATGTCTTCACATAGACTTCATGTTTGATTTTCTCCAACTAATTAACTCAAGATGAATTAATTAATTTTTTTACAAACAACTGCTAAGATCAAATTCGAATTTTACTTCTCATTTTTAGTTCAGGGACTAACTAAAATTGGAATCTATCCCGAAATGTTATTTATAGCAATGTTATTTTTAGCACTTCCATTTTTCATTCCTTGTTGCTATGTCCAACACTGGTACCCGAACTGTTATTTATAGCAATGCTATTTTTAGCATTTCTTGTTGCCATTTTTAACACTCCCTCTCAATAAGAAAGGCATTCAAATTGAACCCGGTCCTGAACCTTTGGAATGTTCTACATGCAACACTTCTCCCAAGTGTTATTGCTCCAGCAACTCTAGAAACAAAAAAGCTCCCAACTGACCTCTCTATTGGGCTAGAAACACCCTCTGATTTTGAAACTCCCTTTGCCAGTCACAAGTGCTCCCTCTCTGACCTCTGAGCTATTGCAACGCTCCATGCATCTCGCACCGTTGCACACCTCTCTGTGCCATCCTGCACTGGTGCAATAATCTTGTGCCTCTCGCATTGTTGTGGCCTGCTAGCCCTGCATTGTCTTGGGATTCCTGCACTATAGCTCTCTCTGCCGCTCCATCCGCATCTTTCTCTACCCACTCAGCCAGTCCTGCTACTCCTTATCTAGGCTCCCGTAACAAGGTTGAATCAAAGAGGTTGGGTACCTCAATGATCCTACCCCTATTCCAACCTTCTTGGGACTGTCACTCCACATCGCCCCACCTCCTACCTGGAGGTATGGATGCATGTGCTCCCTCTGCCCAGTTGGCTCGAAATTTCCCCCTACTAGAGGTCTCCACATGAGTGGATCCCTCCACTCGATCTCCTCTCAGCTTCTCAGTTGTGGCTACTCCACAACCTCCTGAAGCTGCTTCACCAATTGTGGCTCCTCGACAATTGTCTGAGACTTCTTCTGGCACTACATGTTGAGAGGTAATGTACTCTTCCTCTCAACCACCAAGTCTCCATCAGTTGCATTACTCCTCAAGGCTTTGCATGCATCTTAAACCTCAAGAGCATATAGGTTCTTGACTCATGAACCGATCTGCTTCACCTGTCTCGTGGTGACGTGTCTAAGGAAAACCTTTCCCTTACTTAATACTACATCATAGCCTTTGTCTTCCAACATTGTGATCGATACCACGTTTTTCTTCAGTCCTGGCACATACTTCACATCAGTAAAGGTAACGAGAGCTCCATGCTCCCTCTGAAAAACAAATGTGCCTACTCCTAAGACACTATACTTTTCATCATTACCCATCACTATGAGTATCTGGAGATCTTTCTCTTCCAAGGTACTAAACAAACGCTTATCGTCGGTCATGTGGAAAGAAGCTCCACTATCAAGAAACCAACCACAACCCACCATAGATGAAATCATGCATGCGAAGAGGGTGAAATCCAACTCGAACTGTGAGGCCAACGCCTCACCTTCAGATCCTTCCTTGGATACCATCTTGGATTTATTCAGTGGACAATTTGTAGCAAAATGGCCCACCTCATGACAATGAAAGCATTGCACTTTCGATTTGTCAAACTTCTTCCCACCATGGGAAGAACTCGATTTGGGATGAGAATCCTTCTCCTTTCCTTTCTTCGCCGTACTCACTAAGGCGGAATTTTTCTTCATCCTCATTGGATGAAGAACCATCTCTGGTGCTTCTTCTTATCTCCTCCTGCATCAGATCCGACCAAAGTCGTTCCCAATCTGGCAGTTTTTCTCTTCCATTTACTAAGTATTGGTAGTTATGCCATCTCTTAGGAAGACCGAGGAGAGCTAGATTCACCATGTCGTCATCGGCTGTCGTGATCCCTATGCTTCCAAGCTCATCCCTGCAAGTGGTGAGCTTGTTTAGATACGTAGAGATCGTTTCGCACTTTTCACACTTCATTTTCCGAAGCTTGTATTTTAGCGCTAGCTTCCTCTGATTGATGTTGTTCTGATATAGATCTTTCAATGTTTTCCACATTGAAAATGGTATCTCCTTCCCATGGAGACTCAAGACTATGTGGTCTCAAACTCCCTCCAGAAGGATTCTCCTTGCTCTAGCCACACATTTCTTCCATTCCGCCAATTCTGTAGCATTAGCCACTGTGGGCTTGGGGACTTCTTGATCAATGAAGTCCTTTAGACTGTTATCTTCTAATACTGCTTCCATGCAATCCTTCTAGGCTAT